>JAJOOO010079502.1:0-19305 GCA_029582685.1 Solanum piurae
ACAGAGAACATATAATATAACATAACATGAAATATCTGTTTGAAATAAAAGTTTCACCGTTATAGTGAAATGTTGTTATAGAAGGGTAGGACTGTAGATTAAAATTTATGATACCTGCAGACAGAAGGCAATTCTTCAGGTTTTGGAGGTATAGGAGCTGTGGTGGCAGTAAAAGTATCCCTCCAGTTGGTTACTGGTGCTCCAAACAGGTCAAAATTGCTGTTAAATGTAAACACTTTTGTCAAATCTCGCGTATACCACTGTTTCTTCTCCTCAGTATCTTGTTCAAAGAAACTGATAACTCCGCCTTTCATTTCCTCCAGAACATGACTAGGAATCCCATGATTGATCACTTGAAAGAATCCCCATGTCTCGGATGCTTGACCGACTTCCTGGACTATCTTCTTTCGCTTGATCGGATCTTCCTTGATACCATCAAAATCAATTATTGGAAAACTGAACTTCTTGTTGATGTGAATTGTTGAATCTTCAATATTTGATGGTTGAACAAACATTCTTGGTACTTTGGTGATACCTGTATCGACTAGTCCCTTAACACCGGCTTTCGTCTCATCAAAAGTTTGTAGTTCAGCCTTTCTGTCATACTCTGCTTCATTTGTGTTGATCTTCATCACTCCCATTTTTCTTATGCTTTTGTCTAAATCTCAGATTTTAAGTTAAAGATACACATGTATACAAATTAATTTGCACATCACCCAAGTGTATATATATATATATATATCTTATTGGATTGTTTCCAAAATTAGATATTCACTAACTAACCTAATTATTATTAAAAATTGCTAATGTTTGAAGACTAGATCTGAGTTTAAAAATAATGCTTCTGCTAGTTGATAATATTCCATGTGATATGAATGAAATAATCATAATTTCAGTCTGTAGTTTTGTCCTATCATGGAGCTTCAATGCAATTATGCAAATACCTAGACAACTTGTTTTTTTATTTAGGCTTAAGTCATCAGCGGCCCCTTAAAGTTGTCCGTATAATTCACTTAGACACCTTAACTAAGACTAATACCTATTGAACACTTTTACCAATTCAAAAATTGTTCCTATTAGGCATTTTTTGATAATCAACAAAATATATGAAGAGTGTGTGATACACTTGCGGTGACGTGGCAAAATGGCTAATTAAAAAATAACATGTGGCACTGGGCCCCGAAAATTATAAAAAAAATAATTTTGTTTAAAATTATTTCAAACACTTTTTATATCTAATTTTTTTAAAAAGAAAAAGAAAAAAAATGAAAATGTCAACCTAATTCTACCCAACCCCACCCCTACTCAACCCCCTTTCATCTTCATCTTCTTCCCAAAACACATTTTTTCTCAAATCACAAAATCTAATTCTTTTCAAATAACTTGAAGATTAACTTTAAAAAAATATATATACATTTTCATACTAAGAGTGAAGAAGAAAGAAAATTTTGCCGGCAGTTATTCATTTCTACATCGATGACAAAATGAAATTGATAGCTCAAAAATTAATTCTTTCAAATTTTTGAATGTCATTTTTGATAAATTTAATGGGTTTATATATGAATTAGAGTAAAAATCTTTGTTCGAAAATTGTGATAAACAAATATCGGCTAACTTTTTTTATACGTAAAAATCATTTATCTTCTTTCTTCTTCTTCGTATTTGTTCCTTATTTTTATGAGATTTGAAATAAATCATACGAAAGAATTCTTTCAAATCTGAATCTTCATAGTTGATTTTCATTTATCTTCATATTTGGAAGAAATAATATCCCTTTTTTTATAAAAAAAAAAAAGAAAAACAATGTTGGAGCTAAAATGAAGAAAGTTTTGCAAACTAAAGTATGAAGAAGATGATAGGTAGGGAGTGGGGTCCTTTTCTTTTTTGAAAAAAGTGTAAATGAAAGAAGAAAAATGTTTTAAGTTAATTATAATGTCAAGTGTCAATAAAAGAAGAAAAAATGTAAAAAAAATTTCAAAAAGACACTATTTTGAATCTTTTCACGCGCTTCAGGGAAGTGCAAAACACATTTTTTGCCATATCAGCGTTTTGTGTTTAATAGATACATGTTTTGAACAATTTAGGTGTTCAATAGGTACAAGTCTTAGTTGAAGTGTCTAAGTGAATTATGCGGACAACTTTAAGGGGCGGTCGATGACTTAAGCCTTTTATTTAATTAAGTTTAGGCCAATATAGAATGTTTAAAATATTCACATACATAAAATTTTATGGCATTTATATTATGTGTGCATTTATGTTTATATCTCAAACAGAAATGACATAGATGAGCCAAACTTTTAACTGATAACATGTGAAAAAGTTAAAGTTGAATTTTTTAGAATATCATAGATTGTTCTAGTAAAGTTTCTAGAATAGTCTAGGATAAACAACTTGCCGAAATATCCAAAGTGAAGGTAAAGAATTTTCTTGTAGATGTTCTAGAGAATCAAATATTTGTAGAAAATCATAAAATAGTTTAGATCTCGTTGTATTTCGAACCATCCATGTTAAGTATAAACACGGAATGATCTTGTACATAGCTAAGTCTTCCAAACTCTTCCTTTTCCTTTCTATTCCGACCTTAGTTAACGATCTTGGGCTAGTAAAACGTTTTCCGATTATACCTTTCTTCTACTATTGTGATCTACATGGCATAAATAAGTCTTTTCTAGTCGATTTTCAAACATGTATGTTGAGTTGTTAATGGAATCACGAAGATTTGTTGTCTAATCTTGTTGCATTTGTTTACTAATTAGGCATTATTAGATCTCTAATTGACCTAATTATTAAAATTAAATTGCTAATTTTTGAAGATCAGTTCTAAGTTTAAAAATAAAGCTTCTGCTAGTTGATACTGACATGTAGCCCATAATGTACATATTTTATGTTATAAAGAGCCATGTGATATGAATGATATAATAATAATTTCACTCTGTATCTTTATCCTATTATGATATGAAGCTTCAATACAATCATGCTGATACTTAATTAACTTGTTTTTATTTAACTGAGTTTAGGCCAATCTAGACCGTTAGTGTGACATTTTAATATTAATTAAAATATATCATATGTCATGTTATGTTCTATTGGCGGACATTACAATTGTGTCTCTTTACTAATCATCAATTGTGGAATAAAGTGGTCATTAGTTGTTAGTAATTTATGTAACCAGCAAACTCTTTATTTATCCAATTTACTATCCGTTATCTTCCTATTCATTGCAAGAAAAAATTCATCACCT
The DNA here is from genome assembly GCA_029582685.1 of Solanum piurae. Taxonomy (NCBI): domain Eukaryota; kingdom Viridiplantae; phylum Streptophyta; class Magnoliopsida; order Solanales; family Solanaceae; genus Solanum; species Solanum piurae. The sequence goes on from JAJOOO010079502.1 coordinate 3,242, forward strand.
ATAAATAGTGATGTCTTCCTTTGGATTGTGGACAAGAGATAGATATGAGAAAGAAGATAACATAATAAGTAACTTCTTTCCTTTTTTGACTCTAAGGTGATATACAAAGTGACTAATAAGTAAGTCTGATTTGATAAAATCAAGCAAAAAACATTGTAAGACAGATTCTAGTGTTGGACTGTTGGGGCAAGCTCACGTGCACCTGGACTAATTCCACGGGATTATTTCGAATTCTGAATAGTCTAGCAGCAAGATCAGATACAAAATCTTGTGATCACCATGCCTATATGGTGTAATGGGTTTAAAGCTGTAAAAAGCCAGATAATTCCACAGAACCTACTAAACAAAACGCGATTGTCCTAAACCAAGAAACAAAATCCAACAAAGAGAAATTATGTTAATTTTGGCAGGATAAGGGAACCTGCTAAATCCAACAGAGGTTATTACTCCATAACCGCGACTCCTCCAACAGCTTTGATCTTTTCTATGATTTCATTAGCCTCCTCTTTGGTTACTCCTTGCTTAAGTATAGCAGGAGCCTTTTCGACCAGTTCCTTGGCTTCCTTTAGACCTAGACTCGTGAAGGATCTAACCTCTTTGATCACCTTGATTTTTGCAGCTGCATCAAATTTCTCCAACTTGACGTCAAATGCTGTTTTCTCTACCTTCTTCTCCTCGGCCTTTGCCGGTCCACCACCTGCTCCTCCCATTGCACCCAAATCCATGCCTTCTACTGAAATTTGTTTCAAAGTAGGGTGCCTTAGTATCTCCCTGAGTAAAGGACCAATTTGTCTACGTTCTTCTGGGGCTAAAGCAGCGATACGTTCAGCAAGCTGAACTATCTTGTCTGATGGTGGGGGTCTAGGGCCATATGGATCATATGCAGCAGGATATTTGTACCTTATGGGCTTGGCATTAGGATCTCTGGGAACAAAATCAGCTTGAAATGAACGAGACTGCAAAGGCCCTATAATTTCACGTAGAGCTGTACAGGTTTGGATGGGTCCTAACCGTGCAATGAGCTTCATGCTTAAGATATCACTTTCCAAGCAATGAATTGCAAATGACGCTAGCTTGATCAGAATTTCATACGCGTGTTGTGCTAATGCAGAAGAACTCAGATAATTTCCACTTCAACCACTTGGTAAAACTTGTGCTTTACACTCCTGCCTTGACAGGAAAATTTGACCTTCAGCTCATATAATAGAAACGAAAAATACAGTCCAATCACCCTATTAATCAATAGACACAAACACATTAATTGGTCAGAAACTAAAACTTCCATTGGTTTAGTTTATGAACGGACACTAATAAAAGTTCCTAAAATTTACAAGTTGAAATGAAGCTTTCCAGTGATATAACTAAAATCAGGGAGAATATATGACTTTAGATTGACACAATCATCAGTGAATTACAAACGCAATGCAACACACTAAAGATGGATAACAGGCCAGTTTTCATCTTCAATAATAACATAAAAAAGGCAAATGTGACATACAGATAACAACTACGGCAATAACCCTTCGGGGTAGCCCAGTGGTTTGGGCTTGGGACTTCCATGTTGGAGATCTCAAGTTCGAAACCCCTTGCCAGCGAAAGCAAGGGGTTTGCCTTCTGGGTCGAGCTCGTCGCACCGGGCTTGCCTAGTGTGGGTTACCTCTCCTATGTGGTTTGCGAGCTATTGCATAGGAGCGGGGGGTTTTACCCTGTGTGCACCCAAAGAGTAGCAGCTGCGGGTTTCTCTTGTCATAAAAAAAAAAGATAACAACTACGGCAAAGAATGAACAAGACTGAAACTAAAGTGACAATAAAGAATGCATCTCATAAAAAAAATTCAATTGAACTTTTTTACATCATTTTTACTAGGAAAACTAGTTGTTCATCTATCAAAGGAATCACAGAACTAGTTCTTGCAGCAGACTGCAAAGACGAATACAATTAATTCCAGATAATGTACTAACTGCTAACACCCAAGGGCAGCTCAACCCTAAAGCCAGTAAAGCAGTGGCTCTAGGCCCAAAAGATAACCAAAAAACCCCCAAATTCAGTAACGAAAACATACCGAAGATGTAGAAAAAAGAAACAAATTCGAGCAAGAGGCAGATTAAACGAAGAACCAAAGGCACTGAGCAGACAAAAGATGAAGGAGACACAGTTGAGTAGGTCAAACTTTGATTTTATTACCATTTCTATAGGTAGCCGAAGCACAGCTACGTAAATATTCACACAGAGCTAAGAAAAATTGAACCTGAGGCTTTTCAAGCACCAAAGAGATCCAATTCAAAAGTCATATTTCACCAAATCAAAAAAAAAAGTAGGGTTTATGGCTCATGAACACTAAAGGAATCGTAAATGGAATATATAAATGAAGAGACTTACGAATTTAAATCCTCCGGAGAAAGAGATCGCCGCCGTGAGAGATTCCGGCGAGTGCGGTGCCGACTGGCCGAAGAAGACGGGTGAAATTTGAAATTTAGGGCTGAGAGAAAAAATAAGAATCGGTTTGGGCCCATAAATTGGGCATTGGACTCATTGATAGTCCTACATCGGCCCCATCCCACGAAAAAGTTTCACTTTTGACCATTGGTTGATTTTTAATTTTTGTCCTTTCGAGTGACTAACACCTGCTTCTTGGGAATCGAATCCACGATATTGGCTTTGATATCATTTGTTATAGGTTAAGCGTTTACTATTATGACAATTTTGCCAAGTTTGTTTTTAAACTAAGTACACCAAGTAAGCGTTATGTTCGATTATAATTTCGCCCCGAGCCACTCAATCCCTCGTGGGTCGTGCCATAGGCAATATATTGACATTACCCAATAATAATTTCTTTAAGAAGAAGCATAACTTGTGTTATAATAATTTTAAAAAATTAAATACAACGTAAATAAGCATGATAATAATTAGCTATAAGGTGCAATTTCTACTTGCTACATCAAAGTAGGAGATATGGGGAATCATCATTAATTTTTGAATGTGTTTGATTTTATTTTATTTAAATAAATCGAAGTGGTTGAAAAAATAGTTGTTTGAAAATAGAATTTTAGTTTTTGGAAAATTATATTATGCGGTTAAGCAAACTTATACTACTTAATTAGTCACCATAATTATAGTTTGTTATAATACCACTCGCGACTAACATTAACCATTAATTACGTGGACTGACTTCAAATTTGTATAATTAGTCACGTTTGTATAATTTGCCACATTTGTATAATTCACAACTAATAATTCTTAGTTTGATTTGTATTCGTATACGATGATTTGTATTTGTATATGACGATGACTTCCTTTGATTTTTCAGTTTTATCACCATATACATTCAATCTTTTTTTGTATAATTTTTTAAAGTTTGTATAAACATGTCGTTTTCGGATTTTGTATGATATAATTTATATAATGTAATTTGTGTAATATAATTTGTATAACTGCTTAAAGTTCATATGTTTATGTTTGTATCAATTTGTTATTTCGAGTTTTTATCATATTTGTATAATTCCAGACTTATTATTACTCAATTATACAAAAACACGCAAATTATACAAACGTACTTGCGAATTATACAAACGAGACGTGAATTATACAAATTATTGTCCTCTCTCTCTCGCCTCTCTCCTCCCTCTCCCAATCTCGCTCGCTAGATATACAAATACATATGTATACCAGTTACATATATACAATTATTTTGACAGATATACATATACAATTCGCCTCTCTCCGCTCTCTTCCCTCTCTCGCTCGCCTATCTCCTCCCTCTCCCAATCTCGCTCGCTTATCTCCTCCCTCTCCCAATCTCGCTTGCTACTCTCCTCCCTATAACATGTAGCTACAAATCGTAATTAACAAACTATAACTATGTAGCATAATTAAGCTATTTTTAAGTGGCTATATGCGAAAATTCTTTTTTTTTTTTTTTAAAGTATATCAATGGGCGATCACGTAACACTTTCCCTATGACCTAAGTGTAGACAAGAAATTACACTTATGTCAAAACTTGTTCCGAACTTAATACTTTATCAATGGGACAATCGGGACCAAAAGTTCAAGAAGGCCATTCTTGCAAATTACCTGTATTAATAGAATGAACTAGCCACTTTTCGCCTATTTCTTTAACAAATAGCCACTATTATGAAGTTCCATTTTTTATTAGTGACAAATGTTTGGTAGTTGGTACAACCAAAAAAAAAATAGAAAAATGGACAATTTTGGACAGATATTTGCTACATTGATTTTTTTTCTTTCTAATTTGTATTATGACTTCATGATGTATATTATCAGAAATCACTTTCATAAATTATAGAAGTTCGAGAAAATTTCAGAAATAGCAAATATAATAAAGATAATAAGACTCTAGGTATAGTTTCGATAATTGTGCTCCATAGCTATAGTTATGTTTGCTATGGAGAATGCGATTGTATGTTTCTGTCCGTTTGTATATTTCGCTTGCGAATATACAAATAGGGTAAGTATATATAAATTATGTATTTATATAATTACGAATTTTTTAGAACTCCGTTTGTATATTTCGCTTGTCAATATACAAACATGGTAATTTATTATGAATTTTTCATAAATCGTATACAAATAATTAGGGTAAACATATACAAAATTCTGAATTTATACAATCGGAAATCGAATTGTACAAATTCTAAATTTATACAAATCAGCCAAATTATAAAAATAAGGCGAATAGCAAAATTGGGTGAAACTATACTTGTAAACTAGAATTTTCCTAAACAATAGCTATAGCATTTAATATAGTTTAAATGTGTGGAACAATTTTCCCAATTTAATTTGATGCTCTTTTTTTTTGTCTATAAATAAAGGCAATTTGTATTTTCACTACACTTGACATAAAATTTTGAATGGGACAATGAGTGGTCCATAAGTCACAACTTGCATTGATTGGATTTATTGCATTTTTCAAAGTCAACAATGGATGACTCACTTAATTATGGCTACAAATTTGGAATCTTGTATTATCCATCTAATTTATTGAAAAAAGTTTCAAAATCTTGCACTAGAAAAAATGGTCTAGTAGTCAATGAAGTAGTGGATTGAGAAATGAGAACCACAAAGTTCAAGGTTTAAAATTAGGCGATTTCTTCGTGTTTGTCTAAGTATTGGTAAATAGAGATACTCGATGCATGTTCTGGTGGGAGGTAACATCTACTAGACATGAGGAGGCAAGCTGATCAAGACATCAATTTTGTAAAAAGAAAGAGTCAAAATCTTGATATAAATTTACTCTATTCTATTGATAATTTGAAGTGTCATTGCTAAATAAGAGAATCAAGAAAATGGATACAAATGAATCAAAATATGATAGAAAAAGTGAGTTAAAAGTGTTTGATGACACAAAATCTGGTGTCAAAGGACTTGTTGATGCAGGAGTAAGTAAAGTCCCTCAGATATTCATTTCACCTCAAGATACATACTCAAATTCCACCACAGGACAGTTCATATTTCCAGTCATAGACCTCCAAGACATTTATAGTCCTGATCAAATCAATCGAAAAGAAGTCATTGAGAAAGTCCGCGATGCATCAGAGACATGGGGTTTCTTCCAAGTGATCAATCATGGCGTTCCATGTGATGTCTTGGAAGAAATGATACGAGGTGTTTGTAGTTTTCATGAACAAGATAATGATATCAAGAAACAATGGTATACGCGAGAGTTTACTAAAAGAGTTGTTTACAATAGTAATTTTGATTTGTATAGTGCACCAGCAACTAATTGGAGGGATAGTTTTTTCTGCATTATGGCTCCTAATCCTCCTAGTCCTGAAGAATTGCCTCCAATCTGTAGGTATGTCATTTATATGATACATGGTCTAAAAGGGGTTCGATTGAATTCTCTTCGTTGAAAAAGTATACCGATATGTATGAAACTTGTTGAATCCCCTTGACAGAAGACCAGTAGCTAAGCTAGGAATTCTGCTAAGGGTGTTCAAGAGTTTATATATGTATAATATAAAATGACTTATATGTGGATAGCATAATTTTTCGATTGAGGGTGTTTAACTGACCGCCCTTACTACCACATAGCTACGCCCCTGAAGATATAAGTTTGAATCCTAGTTGTGACACACTATCATTTCTTGAATCCCAGTGTTAGAATTCCTGATTCCGACACTGATACTGTTTTGTGTTTTCTTTATGATGTGGTAAAGGGATATCATTGTTAAATACTCTGAGGAAGTGAAGAAACTCGGGCGTTCTTTGTTTGAATTATTAGCAGAAGCACTTGGTCTCAATAGAAACTATCTCAATGACATAGATTGTGATAAAGGACTTTCAGTTGTATGTCACTATTATCCACCTTGTCCAGAACCAGAACTTACATTAGGTGCTAGTAAACATGCTGATGACGGATTCTTGACTTTGCTTCTTCAAGACCATATAGGGGGATTGCAAGTTCTTCATCGAAATCATTGGGTTGATGTCCCTCCTACTCCTGGTGCTCTTGTTGTAAATATCGCAGATCTTCTGCAGGTATGTCTTCTCAGTTCTCACCAATCTGTATTGAAAATGAGTAGTCATCATTAAAATTCATGCAAGTTGAATATTGAAAATGAGTAGCTCGTTGGCTACACTTTGAGCCGGCGAATCCCTCTCAGGCTTGTAGCATTGATGGTCTTGTCATATTCATATGATGTACGTAGATGATTTAAGGTCTATTGGAGCCTTGTCCCAACACCTATACAGTTCATGTCACATGTTAGAGGCTTCATAGACTACTCTGTATCGGTCATGTGTATACTTGAGTTACATTATACAGAATCAGTGGACTCATAGGGAGTCACTATTTCATAATATGCACTATCTATAATTTCACACCCATAGGTCCATCACTGCGACAACTTGTCCAGTGCATGAAACATTCTACGTTTATGCAAGGTTCAGGGAAGGGCCACACCCAAAGAGGGTGTAATGTGGGCAGCCTACCCTGACACAAACATCAGTGCGTCAAAACAACAGTACAATGATTAATTTGAGTTATTCTCTAATATTACTAGACTTGAAGGTTATTCATGCAGAGAAAACAAGTACTAATGTTGTTTGTCATGAAAATGTACAGTTAATATCAAATGACAAGTTTAAAAGCGTTGAACATCGCGTACTGGCAAATCGTGTTGGTCCAAGGATATCGATAGTATGCTTCTTCTCCACATTTTTCCTAGCAGCTTCAAGACTTTATGGTCCTATTAAGGAGTTGTTATCAGAAGAAAATCCATCAAAATACAGAGAAACAACAATTCAGGAATATGCTGCCTATTTTACTGCAAAGGGACTTGATGGGACTTCTGCTCTACAACATTTTCGACTTTAAACTATCATTTCATTTGTCTCTTCATGCTGCTTATTCAAAGTAAATAGATGTTATATTGTAACACATATTAGTATAGATAATCACAATTTATGCATTGTAATCTTCAAGTTATAAAGAATCTCATAGTTACTTTCTTGGTTATTTTGAAATTCCTAGCTTGTTTTCTCCTTTTATTTTCATTTCCTCCGACTCAACAACTCATTCATCAGCCTTCTGTTCAAAGTTGAAGCAAGATGATCTGACATGATTGTATCTCAATTGAATTCTAGGCATTACAACGATAACAACAACAATGACTACGACTCAATCCAAAGTAAGTTGAGTCGGCTATATAACTATGTCACTCAACCAAGATAGGTCAAAGTTTCTAGATTTTGAAGATATGCATGGTTGATATAGGAGTTTAGATTAGTACGAGTAATACCGATGATGTGTTTCCTCTTCCTCCATTGCTTCATGGACCAGAACTTTGAAGTGGTTGTATTTGCCAGCTGATGCAGAATATGATAATGAAATCTTGACGTTGACGAATTTGTCTTGAAGCGAACAAAAAAATATCTGGACTTTGCTAGAAATCTCTTTCTTTGATTTCGGCTAATACTTAGGTGATGTGAAAATTAATTTGTATGTATCTTAACTTTCACAAAAGCTAAAATCTCTAAACAAATATTGATTGTTCCAAAAGAATAAGAAAAATGGAAGTGATCAACACAAATGAAGAAAAGTATGACAGAAAGGCTGAACTACAAGCCTTTGATGAGATGAAAGCTGGTGTTAAGGGACTAGTCGATGCAGGTATCACCAAAGTACCAAGAATTTTTGTTCAACCATCAACGATCGAAGATTCAACAATTCACAGCAACAAGAAGTTCAGTTTTCCAATAATTGATTTTGATGGCATCAAGGAAGATCTGATCAAACGAAAGAAGATAGTCCAGGAAGTCGGTCAAGCATCCGAGACTTGGGGATTCTTTCAAGTGATCAATCATGGGATTCCTAGTCATGTTCTGGAGGAAATGAAAGACGGAGTTATCAGGTTCTTTGAGCAAGATACTGAGGTAAAGAAGCAGTGGTATACGCGAGACTTCATCAAAGTGTTTCAATATAATAGCAATTTTGATCTGTTTGGAGCACCAGTAGCCAATTGGAGGGACACTTTTACTGCCATCATAGCTCCTACACCTCCAAATCCTGAAATATTACCTTCTATCTGCAGGTATTAGTTGCATACCTCTCAATAATAGTCATCCTATATAACAACATTTCACTAGAACGGCCAAGTTATTTTAACCTACTTTTTATGTTATGTTATACTCCCTCCATCACAATTTATGTGACACCGTTTGACTTGACACAAAGTTTAAGAAAGAAAAGAAGAATTTTGAAGTTTGTGGTCTAAAACACTCCTTGACCATTTGTGTGGAGGGGAATTTTAAAGTTGAATTATTTCTAATTATAGAAAGGTGACATTCTTTTTGGGACGGACTAAAAAGGGAAGTGTGTCAAATGGAATGGGACAGAGGAAGTATGTTCTCTATAACAACATTTCGCTTTAGCAATCAAATTTTTTTTAGACAAACAACGTTGTTATAGAGAGGTTTGTTGACTGTATTATGTTTTTATTTGCTTATTAGTTATTCTGCATCTGTCATAGCGATATTCTCCTTGAGTACACACACCAAGTAATGGAATTAGGTGACACTCTATTCGAACTACTGTCCAAGGCTATTGGCCTAGAACCAAACCACCTCAAGGATATGGGTTGTACCGAGGGCCTTTTTGCTTTAGGTCATTATTATCCAGCATGTCCACAACCAGAAATTACTCCAGGCACCAGTAAACATGCTGACAACGACTTCCTCACCGTGCTTCTCCAAGACAACATAGGCGGCCTACAAGTCCTACATCAGAACCATTGGGTAGATGTTCCCCCTACTCCTGGAGCTCTCGTAATCAATATAGGAGATATTCTACAGGCAAGTAGTGTTACATTTAGCATACCTGTATCAGAAACATACTTGTCTCTTTTTACTTATGTTATGTAGGTTGATATGTTTTTTACTCAAATCATTTTCAGCTTATATCGAATGACAAATTCAAAAGTGTTGAACATAGAGTTCTAGCAAATAAGATTGGTCCAAGGGTATCAATGGCGTGCTTCTTCACGACAGATTTACTACCAACACAAAAGCTGTATGGACCTATCAAGGAGTTGATATCTGAACCCAATCCTCCAAAGTACAGGGAAACAACAATTAAGGAGTACTCAACTTATTTCACTAACAAAGGGATGGATGGCACTTCTGCTTTGCTGCATTTTAGGCTTTAGACTAAATACAATTATATATGTGAAACTATGTGTAATCTTAAAAGTTATGATGATGCACTTTAAACTGTTGTAATGAACTATATTGTAAAACATTTTACTATAGATAATCACGATTTATGCGTTGTAATCTTCAAGTTATAAAGGATCTTTACAAATACTTCTTGGTTATTTTGACACTCCAGATAAGTATTTTCTGTAATGTGAGGATTCATCATGAAGTGACTAGTTTTACAGTGGCGGTCAATTTACCACAACCTTCCACCTTTATCCGAGATTGAGACCAGCAATGTGAGCAAGCTCACACAGGCGGAATAATGTCAGGGAAATGAGAAGAGATCTTTAGCAAGCTTTTTGAAATGAATAATCGGTATGGTATCTTTCTTGTTGTACTCAATTTTCTATAATAAAGCAATCATATCTGTTCAGGATTAAGAATCAAAGTTAAATCTATATTCTGAAGATATGCATGGTTGATAAAAGAATTAAGATCAGTACCAGTAATACCGATGATGCGTGTACTCTTTCTCCATTGTCTTGTAGACCAGAACTTTGAACTGGTCTTCTTTTCCAGCTAATGACAATGACAAATTTGTCTTGACTTTGTTAAAACTGTCAATTCTTAGTTGCATTTTTTGTTGATTTATCTCTTATATTTTGACTAATACTTAGGTGATGTGCAAATAAATCTGTATATATCTTAACATTTACAAGATATTCAATACATGTGAGGCATATTTTACTTTAAATAATATCAGCCCCAAGGGCAGGCGCCATATTCTAGGATCCCAAACTATGTGATTGAATAAATCCTCCTGCGGGTAATAGGAATAGCTGGCAAAGGAAGAGCTTCCGCTAGACAAAAGCCAAAATCCAATAAATAAGGAAAAAATGGAGGTGATCAACACAAATGAAATTCAGGTTCCAAGTGAAGCAAAGTATGACAGAAAGGCTGAACTACAAACTTTTGATGAGACGAAAGCCGGTGTTAAGGGACTAGTCGATGCAGGTATCACCAAAGTACCAAGAATGTTTGTTCAACCATCAAATATTGAAGATTCAACAATTCACAGCAACAAGAAGTTCAGTTTTCCAATAATTGATTTTGATGGTATCAAGGAAGATCCGATCAAGCAAAAGAACATAGTCCAGGAAGTCGGTCAAGCATCCGAGACTTGGGGATTCTTTCAAGTGATCAATCATGGGATTCCTAGTCATGTTCTGGAGGAAATGAAAGGCGGAGTTATCAGTTTCTTTGAACAAGATACTGAGGAGAAGAAACAGTGGTATACGCGAGATTTGACAAAAGTGTTTACATTTAACAGCAATTTTGACCTGTTTGGAGCACCAGTAACCAACTGGAGGGACACTTTTACTGCCACCACAGCTCCTATACCTCCAAAACCTGAAGAATTGCCTTCTGTCTGCAGGTATCATAAATTTTAATCTACAGTCCTACCCTTCTATAACAACATTTCACTATAACGGTGAAACTTTTATTTCAAACAGATATTTCATGTTATGTTATATTATATGTTCTCTGTAACAGTATTTTCAATAGCATCCATATTAAGATAAATGACATCATTATAGAGAGGTTTGACTGTATTTGCTAATTGTGCGTGCATCTATTATAGGGATGTTCTCCTTGAGTACACAAACCAAGTGATGAAATTAGGTGATATTCTATTTGGAATACTGTCTGAAGCTATTGGCCTCGAACCAAACCACCTCAAGGATATGGGTTGTGCCGAGGGTCTTATGGCGTTAGGCCATTATTATCCAGCATGTCCACAACCTGAACTAACTCTAGGCACCAGTAAGCATGCTGACAATGACTTCCTCACCGTGCTTCTCCAAGACAACATAGGCGGTCTCCAAGTCTTACATCAGAACCATTGGGTAGATGTTCCCCCTACTCCCGGAGCTCTCGTGGTCAATATAGGAGATATTCTACAGGCAAGCTAAGTAGTGTTACATTTAGCATATACCTGTATCAGAAACATAATTTTCTTATAACTTGTGATATTTTTGACTCTTATCATTTTCAGCTTATATCAAATGACAAGTTCAAAAGTGTTGATCATAGAGTACTGGCTAATAAGGTCGGTCCAAGGGTATCGTTGGCATGCTTCTTCATGACAAATTTTGTGCCAACACAAAGGTTGTATGGACCTATAAAGGAGCTGATATCAGAACACAATCCTCCAAAGTACAGGGAAACGACGATTAAGGAGTTCACAACTTATTTCAATAACAAAGGGCTGGATGGCACTTCCACTCTGTTGCATTTTAGACTTTAGACTAAATTGTTCAGCAATTATCATCGCAAATGTAACAGGTAAGGTATGTGTTGGAATAGTTGTGAAAATGAGAGATATTGTTTGTACAACTATTTATGTCAAATTATGTATGTTCATTATGTAACCATCAATAAATTCAACTTATAGCAAGTAATTTTCATGATTATGTTTAGATGCACTTCTTGTTATGTTCATTACTCATAGGGAGATGAAGAGTGAATTACATTTGGTTTTCAATGACCTAATAAAAGCTTATGCTAAAGTCCTTAGGGGGTTATTTGGAGGTGTTATGAGACTAAAGGTGTACATGTAGCTTACACTAGAGCAATTGAGGATATGTGTGATGAAGCCAAGACCGAGTAAGGACAGTGGGAGGAGACTCAGATCACTTCCATTCATGATGGGGCTATCACCAGGGATAGACTCTTAGCCCGTTATGGATGTACTTACGTGGCATATTCAATGAGAGGTGTCATGGTGTATGATCTTTGCAGATGAAATAATATTGATTGATGAGACACGCGATAAAGTTAACGATAGGTTGGAGGTTTGGAGACAGACCCAGTAGTACTCTAAACGGTTTAGATTGAGTTGGGCTAAGAGAGAATATTTGGAGTGTAAGTTCAATGATGTAACTCACGTGACAGATGTTGATGTAAGGATTGAAACCCAATGCATCCCCAAAAAAGGACATTTCAAGTATCTGTGGTCAATAATCTAAGGAAGTGGGGAGATTGATGATAACATCACACATCGTATTGGAGTGGAGTGGTTGAAATGGAAGTTGGCATCCATTCTCTTGTGTAATAAGAATGTTCCACGTAGCCTTAAAATAAGTTTTATAAAGTGATGATCAGACTATCTATGATATTTTATTTGCTTTCACTTATCATATTTTTATGATGTTGCTACTATTCTCTTCTTATTGTTTACCGCATGAATCTTTCGTTACTATATATATATATTGTTCAACCCTTTTATGAAGAGAAATATACCAATATTTTTGTATTTATAAATTATGAAATTTAGGCAATAAATTGAATCTTTAATCATTTGTTTACAGTTTGGATCTCTCATGACAACTTTACTTTTTAAATTACCCATTAATAGTTTTTCTTTCTTCCAAAAGTAAATGGTGACGAGAAAAATTATTATCAACTTTTCATAATAAAATTTTTTACTTTGAGAAGAAATCAAATTCTTAAATCTTTTAAACATAAGAATGTAATTATAAAATCTCCAAAATGTAGGAGTCCTCCATTTCAAATTAAATGTAGTTGAATTATCTTACTTATTAGTTATGATAATTAATAATGTCATAACTCATAACTAAAGAATTATCTTACTTATTAGTTATGATAATTAATAATGTCATAACTCATAACTAAAGAATGTAAAAAATTGTGAATAACATTAGAAATGATTGGAAAATAACTAAGAAAATTTATAATGTAATGTTGGGTATGTAGGAAGAGTTAATGGGAAATGGAGGGAAGATGAAAAGAGATGAAAAGACAAAGTTAGGAACTTAAAAAGTCTTCTTATACTTTAGTGAATAGACATTTCTCCCTCATCGGTGGAGAAAAGAAAAATAGAAGAGTTTAATTATAGAAACACTCCTATTAATTGTTAAAAGGGTTGGAAAGAGAAACCCCCTCGCGCCGTCGCTCGGCTTCGGTCGACAAAGTTTGTTTTAATTATTTAGTTAATTATTTATTTATTTAATTTAATTTAATTAAATAGCCAAAACATTAATTAACCGAAATGTTTTCAATTATTCAGTTAATTGACCTGTTTTATTTAAATTTCCCGCCGTTGGAAGTGGCTGTTCTGAAAGGTTGCAACTTTCAGAAACAACCATGACCGTTTGAAAGGTTGCAAACTTTCATGAATGGTCTTGTTGATTCTGAAAGGATTGCAACCTTTCGGAACCAGTTCCTCTTGCCTATAAATACATTGATTCTTCAGAATCTTTCCTTACGAATTTTTCTGATTTCTTCTTCTTCTTCTTCTGCACAAAGTTTCTTCGTGTACTTTACTGTTGTTGAGTAGTTCGTTGACACCAGAGTTTTGGGTATCAATACACTGGTGATTGAAATCATTCTATCTTGGGAGGACATATTCCAAATCAAATCTCGGATACTAGAGGGGAATAATTTTCTTAAGGGGACACTGTGCATTCAGTGGGCTTGATCTTTTTCTGATTCTGTTTTTCCAGATTGTGGTACATTTTTTTTTTCCAGATTTTAGTTTGTCAATTAATTTATGTTCATCTATTCTTACTGATTTATTAAACTTTGGTTACTTTGTGTTTCTGCAAAATTTATTGAAATCAGTAATTCTGTTTTTTAAACATAGATTGGCAACAATCTTAAGGAAATTATTATTTTATTTTTAATCTGTGTTTCTGGTGGAGACAAAAACCTTCGTGGTTTTATACTCCTTTAAGTCTGCAATTTTAAGTTATTGCTTACTAAGTCTGTATCGATTTTTGTTTATCAGAAATGGAAAACAACAATGTTACAGTGGTTGTTGCTACACCACCCCGAACTGTTGTACCCCCATCAGAGAAATCAGGAAAATTCTCTGGCATGAATTTCAAAGGATGGCAGCAACGGATATTTTTCTGGCTTACCACTCTTGGTCTGCAGAAATTTACCAATGAAGAAACTCTAGTGCCTGCTGCTTAAATGTCAGACAGAGAAAAATTCATGATTATTGAAGCATGGAAACAGGCAGACTTCCTATGTAAGGGCTACATTCTGAGTGCTTTAGAGGATGACTTATATAATGTCTATAGTGCAATGGCAACTTCGAAAGAATTATGGGATGCACTTGAGAAGAAATATAAGACAGAAGATGCATGCTTGAAAAAGTTTGTGGTCGCAAAGTTTTTAGACTATAAAATGGTAGATAGTAAAACTGTTGGATCACAAGTGCACGAACTTCAACTTATTTTCCATGATCTGATTGCTGAAGATATGGTAGTAAATGAAGCTTTTCAAGTGGCTGCAATGATCGAGAAGTTACCTCCTTCGTGGAACGACTTCAAGAATTATCTAAAGCACAAACATAAGGAAATGAAGCTTGAAGATCTTGTGATTCGGCTCAAGATTAATGCAGATAACAAGACCGTTGAAAAGAAGTCTCGTAAGAGTTCCACAATAATTGGAGTTAATATTGTTGAAGAAGCTCCTGCCAAAGGCAAGAAACGAAAGAAGTCCAACAGATAGAAGTCAGAACAGGCCAAGAAGAAATTCAAGGGCAACTGTTACAACTGCGGTAAGGCTGGTCACAAGTCTTCTAATTGTCGCGCTCCAAGAAAGGCCAAAGACAAAGACAAAGACAAAGACAAAGGCAAAAGTGAAGCGAACATCGTGGAAGAGATGAAAGATGAGAATGACTTTTGTGCAATGATTTCAGAGTGCAACTTAGTTGGAAATCCCAATAAGTGGTTTCTCGACTCAGGTGCCACTCGACATATTTGCTCTGCGAAAGAAGCCTTTGCAACGTACACTCCTGCTGAGTTCGATGAAGATTTTTTCATGGGGAACACAACAACAACAAGGATTGCAGGAACTGGGAAAGTAATGTTGAAAATGACATTCGACAAGGTGTTGACTTTCAACTACGTTCTGCATGTTCCTACTATTAGGAAGAATTTAGTTTCTGCTACACTGCTCGTTAAGAACGGGTTTAAGTGTGTCCTAGTTAGTGACAAAGCTGTAATAAGTAAGAATGAGATGTTCTTAAGAAAGGGCTACCTCATTGAAGGCCTCTTCAAACTGAATGTAATGGTTGTTGACAATATTAATAAGAATTCTTCTTATGTTTACTTATTGGAGTCAAATGATTTATGGCATGCCCGTTTGGGACATGTAAATTACAAAGCCTTGCGAAAATTGGTTACTTTAGAAGTATTGCCTGATTTTAAATGCAATAAATCGAAATGCGAAATTTGTGTGGAAAGTAAGTTTGTTAAACATCCTTATAATTCTGTTGAAAGAAATTCAAAACCTTTAGACTTAATTCACACAGATATATGCGATATGAAGTCGACACCATCTCGTGGTGGGAAAAAGTATTTTATAACTTTTAT
>JAJOOO010079507.1:0-22514 GCA_029582685.1 Solanum piurae
TGGTAAAGGACTACTCTTCGAGGATCAAGGCCATGAGCATATCACCGGATATACAGACGCTGATTGGGCAGGATCACCCTTTGATAGACGTTCTACATCCGGATATTGTGTTTTAGTTGGAGGTAATTTTGTGTCATGGAAGAGTAAGAAACAAAGTGTGGTTGCTCGATCCAGTGCAGAAGCAGAATATCGAGCAATGGCTGTAGCAACTTGTGAGCTAGTTTGGATCAAACAGTTGCTTGGAGAACTGAAGTTTGGAGAAACCGGTCATATGGAACTTGTGTGTGATAATCAAGCGGCCCTTCATATCGCATCAAATCCAGTGTTTCATGAGAGGACTAAGCACATTGAGATTGATTGTCACTTTGTAAGAGAAAAGATACTCTCAGGCGATATTGTTACCAAATTTGTGAAGTCAAATGATCAACTTGCAGATATCTTCACCAAGTCCCTTATCGGTCCTCGTATTAATTACATTTGTAACAAGCTAGGTACATATAATTTGTATGCACCAGCTTGAGGGGGAGTGTTAGAATAGAATAGGAAAACACAATCCTACACAAAATAGGAATAGTTTATAGTCTCCTGTTTGGTAAGGAATTGTATTATGTAGTGTCTATAACTTGGGTTCTCTATCTAATTATTAGAACAACAATTCAATAATATTCATCAACGGTAGGAATTGTCATATGATTTAAACTCTGCATTATAATAAATTCCATCTTTCCCCATATCTATTGAAAAGTCCGGTCAGAACAGCAGGAGAATTGCTCCCCTAGAGAGTGAAAAATTCAAAAACGGCTAAAACTAACAACCTCGAAAAATGTGCCTGAGAGCATTTTAAAAACTCTTTGCTGAATAAAGTGCCAATTCCTTCTCCATGTTAATTGACAGGGATCTACCTAGAATAATGCAAGGTTATGATCAGTGTTATCAAAGGCGAAAAGCGCAAAAAAGCTCTAAGGTCCGTGAGGGCTTTAAGCGTAAATAAAGCGTGGGCTTTGATGAAAAAAGGCGCAAAGGGAGAAAAGAACACAAACATATATATGTTTAGTCCAAGACTTATAATTATTAACATGAATGACAAATATATGACCAAAGAAATTGTATTTTTTTTATGATAAAGTGAATTATCAATTATTTAGTGTCACTTCTTCATACGAGGCTCATTGGCAAAGAAATGTTTTCCTTAGAACCTTGATGACGACACTGAAGCGCACATAAAGCGAGGCGAAGCGCTCAACATGTTTTGCGCCTCGCTTCAAGGCTTAAGCGTGCTTTTGATAACACTTATGATTAGCCGTGGGATGAAAAAGCTGGAGACTAGAATAAAGAACTATGCAAGGATACTTTTCATTGTACTTTTTGGCTAATTTAGAGAAAAAATAATAGAATTTTCAAGGTTGAACAAAATTCTATGAGGAAATTTAAGGGTTCCATTGTTTTTCATTTGATCTTTTCTCTGGGATCAATCTTCATTCTTGTCATTCTTTGGAGTAGAAGGATATGGTATAGAAATAGATGATTGGATTCTGCGGGGTTTGATGTATATCCACACTCTGTAGAGTGACACCATCTTGGTGTACTGTCATTGAAACTTTTTGACTTGCCAACAAATTATGCGATCCTGATCTTGTATTGATATTAATGTATTCTGATGAAGGATATGGACATATGACTCATCTGCACCAACATCAAGAAATGCAACCATCTATTGTGGGGCAGAGATCATGTCACTTGAGTGGGAGTGCAAATCTGACCGACTGGTATAGACACTATCAATATAGTAGACATACATTATTAGGTTCCATGATTCTTGTTTCTTTTTCATGTTAATTGTTATAGTTGCTAGCTTGAATACTGGATTAGTTCTAAAGCTTCTGGAACTAATGTTCATCTTGAGAAAAGCTTCTCATAGGCACAGCTGATGGAGGAATCAAAGCATGGAATGTCGATGCTAAACGTGTTGTTTGTGATCTTAGTTGCACAGAAGCATTCCCAAGGTTCCTCACACTCATGGGATTTACTCTCTTCTTTCTGAAAAAATGAAATACTTGGACACTGTCTTACTTGTTCTTTTATCCTTCCCATTTCATGTACCCGGTTACAGCGTGTTGGATTTAAAATGCAGCCCTGTGGAGCCAATTTTCGTATCTGCTGCTGCATCGAGATGGTAACTTGTACTTCTACCTTTTATCTATTATCTTGATGTATAAGTTATAACTTAAGAATGTATAACTTTGATGTCCTGCTATGAAGAAGTTATAGCTTAGAATTTTTTGTCACAATTCCTCTGCTTTAAGCAATTTTAGAGAAATAGTTGTGAACTGAAATTCTTATATTAATAACTAGTATTGCAGGCTACAGTTCTCGGTTCCTAGTTTTCTTTGTTTAGGTCCATCTAATTTCAATACTAATAAATAGTTCATCTTTAAGAACAAATGATGGGGTTCTTCAAATCTCACACTTATCCCTACATGGGTATACAAGTCCCTAACAAGATTAAAAGAATTTCTTGGGCATGCAATCATGGCTTCAATGTCCATGTTATAGGAGGCAATCATGAATTGTTGTGGTAGAAAGCAGAGGAGAAAGAGAATGTCAATGCACAAGAATCATATAAATTGACCAGATTTGAAGGTTTGTCTCACCTCCTGAGCCTAGATTCTCGGTGTGGCCGGCACCTGATGCCATTGCTGGCCTAGATTCTCAACTACATATCTGGGGATGCCACTGGGTAACAACCACAAAGAACTAGAAATATGGGATGTAATTGTGGAGAAGACTGAGAAAAAGTTAGCCACCTGGAAGACGCAATACCTATCTCTGGGAGGAAGAATAACAATGATCAATTGTGTCTTAGATGCTCTCCCTACTTATGTTGCGTCTCTCTTTCCCTTACCTGCTAAAGCGGAAGATAAATTAGATAAACTAAGGAGAGATTTTCTTTGGTTGGGAAACAAGGAAGGAAAGGGCACTCACTTGGTCAAATGACAGATTGCTCAACTAAGCAAGAAATCGGGAGGTCTTGGCATTAAGAATCTAGGTCTGCAAAATAGGTGTTAACTGTCAAAATGGCTATGGAGGTTTGGTAAAGAGGAGCAGGCTCTGTGGAAGGATGTTATCGTTAGCAAGTATGGACAAACTGATTCATGGACCTCCAACATTGTGACCAACACCTATGGGGTCTCAGTTTAGATGTCTATTAGAAATTTGTGGCCAAAACTAGCTAGGAACATATGCTACAAGGTGGGTGAGGGGACTAGGATCCTTTTTTTGGAAAGACAAGTTGGATAGGACAAAACTCCCTCATGGAGGACTTTGCAGATTTGTACTCTTTTTGTAACAACCCTGGAGCAATTGCTGAGATGTAGTCTCAGCAAGGGTGGAATATAACCTTTAGGAGGCTCTTAAATGACTGGCAAGTGGATACAGTGGCCGACTTACTGCAAAGGTTGGAAGATTTTCCGGGACTCAACAGTAATTCTGATGCAATCAGATGGAAACATGATAGCGATGGGGAATTTTCTGTTGGAAGAATGTACAAAAAGCGACCTGGCAATACATCCAGGGGCATTTTTGGACCTTGGAAACAAATCTGGAAGTCCAGCACTCCAACCAAGATAGTGTTTCACATGGTCAGTGTGCAGAAAAGCATGCCTGACTCAGGAGAGATTGAAAAAAATAGGATTCCAGATTGTTTCTAGGTGCTTCTTCTGCCATGAAAAGGAGGAAACAAACAACCATTTGTTCCTTCACTGTAGAGTGACTGCCCAAATATGGTATATGTTTCAAAGCCTTATCCAAGATCCTTGGGTGGTGCCTGAGCATACTTGCAGACCTACTAAGCTGTTGGATGAGAAGAGGGGGAAGTAAAACACAGAAAAAATGGTGGAATCTAGTTCCATCTTGAATATGGTGGTCAATTTGGATGGAAAGAAACAATAGATGTTTTAAGAATATTACTAACCCAATGCAGAAAGTAAAAGAAAACTGTATTTATTTTTGGTGTAAAGAAGAGGGTATATATGAAGTGGATCAGTTGTAGATTTCCTAGGCTCTTTGTAATCATGACTACTTTGCCTTGGAATTTTTTGTTTGGTTGCCAGCATACCCTCATTGCCGATGAATACAACTTTACCATTCTCAAAAAAAAAAATGACTCTTGAAAATTCCAACCTTCCTATCCACGACAGGCTTTTTTTGTAAGACTAATGTATGAAATCCATAAGGGAACATTGGAGAGTCAAGCGGAAGTCGAAAATAATTCTCCACCCTATGCAAATTTTTTATCAAAGAGCGAATGAAAACATTAAGACTGAACACTTAGAAACTGGTTGTATCTCTTGTAGATGAAGTTGGAGTATATATAGTTTTATCAATGGAAACTCTTCAAATTCTTTAACTTAAAATTTAAAAAGAGAAGCTGTTTAGAAATGCTTGGACTTCCACCTAGTAACTCACTGCAAGTTATTTCATTCACTTGAATGACTCTTTATCTTCCATTACATCCTTAAAGCACATTTGAATACTTTAAAATTGATTATCTAATTAGTTATTGGAATATATGTTTACATTTGTACATAAAAAAAGAGTAGAAATAGTATTTAGTGAAGGGTAAAATGGTAATCCAATTTTGAGGTTAGGAGCTTCCCACTTATATATATACTCGTTTTTTGACATGTGCATTGCACGTGATTACCAATTCCAAAAATATATGTTATAGTAAATAGTATTGCTTATTTAAGCGAAGATTTGAATAATAAGCTTAACAAAAAATAATATTGCAGATTTTTTTGTGAATGTTCAACATGGATCGTCATATGTATCTCTTATTCACGCAAACCTATGAAGATGGTCAATGAAATTTTTTATTAGTTAAATGCAATAATGTATTCAATTTGATGAGATTCAATTATGTAATTAGTCTTATCTCACTAATATTACCTTATAGACAATATTCACTTTGTATTTTTCTTGTCATCTAACCAGATGTGCTTTGCATGTGTATTTCATGTTAAATTGTTTAGATGTCATATGAACATGTGAAGAGAACAACTACATTTTATATATTCAAATATTTTCACATTTGTTGTGAGTTTATTTTTTAAAAAAAAACTCAGAACATTTTAAAATAATATATTTTAAAGTTAGAAGATCTTGTTAACTTGATAATACATTTGTGACATATATAATACTTTAATTTAAATACACATACCTACCCAAATATAAATATATATTTGCATTAATGGAAATATTTATCTCATAAAATTAACTACTAAATAAATAATAAAAATTAAACTAATACAAACTTCAATTGGCGTTATTACAAGTCATATAAACTTTTCTTCGCCTAAAATACTGAAAAATTAAGAAATAGTAAATAAGTAAAACAAAAGGGCAATGTTTATATAGTAATAACTATTTTGAAGCAAACTTCATGAGAGTTTAAATCACATAAGTAGCATAGATAAATAAAGTCATTTTTTTTTGTCTTGAGCATCAAAAACAAATTGTGACAATTCTCTAAATTTTGGAAAAGATATTCAGAAGCATATATCTACATCTCAAGAGAAATTGTTGACAAAAACAAATGAATTTAGACTACATCATGTTAACTTCATATATTGAAACATTACATACTAATGTATATATTAAGCAAAAAAATAATTATTATATCATCAAAATTATTTTCCTCAAAGACTCGAGGTTATGGAATATACCCTCTTAGGATAGAACGACTTACTTCATCAGAATAGTGGTACCTCGTATTCCGCTAAACTTCGAACTCACTCAATGACAAAAAATCACACAAAAAAATTTAAAATGCAAGAAGAAGAGTAGAAGATTAAAAAGTTTGTGGTTGAAAAATGAGAGGAAGCCCCTCTATTTATAGTCAACAAAGGGTAACTTCATATATTGAAACATTACATACTAATGTATATATTAAGCAAAAAAATATTATTATATCATCAAAATTATTTTCCTCAAGTACTCGAGGTTATGGAATATACCCTCTTAGGATAGAACGACTTACTTCATCAGAATAGTGGTACCTCGTATTCCGCTAAACTTCGAACTCACTCAACAACAATAAATCACACAAAAAAATTTAAAATGCAAGAAGAAGAGTAGAAGATTAAAAAGTTTGTGGTTGTAAAATGAGAGGAAGCCCCTCTATTTATAGTCAACAAAGGGTAGTATGAAGAAATGTTTTTTGTGTCTTATCTGAAAAGTCATGACCTTTTCAAGAAGTCACAACCCTTTGGAAAAGTCGCAACTTATTGAAAAAGTCACAACTCTTTGGAAAAGTCACAACTTATTGAAAAAGTCACAACTCTTCAGAACTTATTGAAAAATCACAACCCTTCGAAAAAAGTCACAACGTATCGAAAAAGTCACAACTCATCAAAAAAGTCACAACCTAAGTTGGGGATATTATAGTAATTTAACATTCAAGTTAGGAGTTCATGTTTTTAAGGTTATATATATATATTATATATAATATATATATATAATATTAATATGATATGATATGATATGATGATTATGCCATTTGATTCTTCAAGTTCATTAGTATTGTGGTTTTCCTTACTTTGGTTATCTATACTAATTTTACTGTCAGTACCGCTCTTTCTTTGTTTTTTTGGATCAAAGTTTCTTACTCTTTCAACTCATTAAGACCTGTTCTGTGAAATGATATTCTTGAGACGAGGGTCTATTGAAAACAACCTCTCTACCTCAGAAAGGTAGGGGTAAGCTGTAAGGTGTGTGTACACCCTACCCTCCCTAGACCCCACTTGTGGGACCGTACTTTCTTTAATTTTATTTTCATCATAGTAAGTTGCAACTCATTCA
This sequence comes from Solanum piurae, assembly GCA_029582685.1. Taxonomy (NCBI): domain Eukaryota; kingdom Viridiplantae; phylum Streptophyta; class Magnoliopsida; order Solanales; family Solanaceae; genus Solanum; species Solanum piurae. The sequence goes on from JAJOOO010079507.1 coordinate 6,859, forward strand.
AACCTGTTTTGTAAAATGATTTTCTTGTGCCGAAGGTCTATCAAAACAACCTCTCTATGCCACAAAGGTAGTGGGGTAAGGTGTGTATACATCCCACCCTTCTCAGAGCCCACATGTGAGACTATACTTTCTTTAATTTCTTTTTACATCATAGCTTCTACTCTTGCAACTCATTCAAACCTGTCTTGTAAAATGATTTTCTTGAGCCGAGGGTCTATCGAAAACAACCTCTCCACCTCACTAAGGTAGGGGTAAGGTGTGTGCACACCCCACCCTCCCTAAACCCCACTTGTGGGACTGTACTAGGAATGTTGTTAAATGAGAGTTTTGATATGCTTAATTACGATGCATATAGTTCTTGTTTGCCTCAAAAGCGATCCTAAATTGCAGTTTTGTAGGCCTGGTTCGAGTGACATTGGTAAATTGGGCTATGCTTCTTTAACTGTCTGGAACATGAGGACATGGAAAGCTATGGTATGTGATTATATTGGGTCCCGGTTGTATCCAAGTGCTGAATTTACAACACTATTTCTTTTCCTTTCTTCATAAGGATTCTCAAACCTAACTCTCTTCAAACTTTATTGAAGACAGTCCTTCCTCTTGGTGAAGATCCACCTCCAATTACTTCAGTATGCTTCAATCACAATGGAAAACTTTTAGCAGCTGCAGCTACTGATGGAATGATACACATGTTTGGTATCCTTGTCTGAACTTGTGAACATAGTCTGTAGCCGTCCTCTCTTATACCTTGCATTAGAAACTTTTATATTTATTTCCATATTCTGTGTCTATTTCTCTCTCTCTCTCTCTCTCTTTATATATATATATATATATATGCTAGTTTTGATGCACGTGCAACATCAAACCATGTACTACACAATTTTTAAAAATAATGTGAATATTATTAAATAAAAAAATTAAGTAAACAATTATAAAATGAATGATAAAGTATAAGTTCCTATGAATTTTGGATGTAAATTTTCTTATGATTAGTATTGAAAGTTCCCCATAGTGCATTACTTTGTTATTATTGTATTGTTGGAGTTCTTATTTTTAATATAATATAATATAAATAAATATTAATATAAATATAAGAGATATACTAAATTGGATGATTTTACTTGGAGTATTATATTAATTGAACATTCATGGTAGGGAGTGTAATGAGCATGTGCATATTATTCCTAATCATAAAAGTCATAACCCTTCGGAAGGCCACAACTCATCAGAAAAGTCCTATAACACTTTGGAAAAATCGTAACCATTCAATGTGAAATGGTGTCTTCTTTTAATATAATATAATATACATAAATAAATAAATATACTATAAAATATAGAAGATATAATAAATTTGATGTTTTAAGATGAAGAAGAATGAAAAACTTCAAACAATTGTAATTTAAAAATTTGAGGAAACCTCTCTTTTTATAGCCAACAAAGGGTAGTGTATGAAAAAATGCTTATTGTGCCTTATTAAAAAAGTGTCACAATCCTTTAGAAAAGTCACAACCCTTCAAAAAGGTCACAACTCATCGGAAAAGTCATAACTCTTTGAAAATGTCACAACCTTTTGGAAAAGTCACATACCTGTAAAAAAGTAACAATCCTTCGAAAAGGTCACAACTCATCGAAAAAGTTAATAACTCTTTGGAAATGTCACAACTCTTCAATGTTTAAAGGTGTGTGCTTTTAATATAATATAATATAATATAAAATAAAAAAATAAATAAAATGCAATATAAATTATGTAAGATATACTAAATTTAGTGTTTTAAGTTGGGGGTAGATAAGGAGATAGATATGGAATTGTCTAATTTTAGTTTCATATGAAATTTTAAAAAATAAAGAAGACTTTTAATTTAAGGTATGTAGAATATATAAAAATATCTTTTAACTTTGTGGTTTTAAAGATGCTCCCCCACCCCCAAGAAAAAAAACATTCTATATTAAACTGAATAAAAATAGAAGTACAACAAATATACTGGAAACGGAGGAGTACTTATTAAATCTAGTTTGTGTTAGAACAAAAATACTCAAGAAACTGATTTGAAGAATAAAAATAGAGTGAACTTATGAAATTCCAGCTATGTATTAATTTGCAGAAGATTTGAATTTATACAAGGAAAAACCTAACCATTTCCTATCTAGTAGCCACTTACAAAGTGGATGTTAAAACTAAATAAGAACATGTGCCACTAACAGCCATTAAAGGGGCCACTAACTTCAGAAAGTTGAGCAACTAAAGTTGACTAAGTCTAGCTAGAAAATAGGAAGCACTAAACTGAAATAAGTTGAAATAAGTAAAAAAACAGTAAAAATAATGAGCTGAAGTTTCTGGTTAGCTCTCCATACTTGATTTGCTTAAAATGACAATTTTGTTTGCTTTCCCTGTTGGCAAGTTTCACAAACTTGAGCATTAGAAAGAAATTCAGGCATATTTCCACTAGCTCCTTTTTCATCTCTGCGATGCTTCTCAGATTGAAGTGACCAAACCTTTTGTGCCATAGGTTTGTACATGTTTGTGAAGTAATAATGTAAGCCTGTTCAGTCATTTTCTCCCAATCAACTGAAAACATTCTGTTGCTCATCTTGACGTAAAATAATTCTACTCTAGAAGGGTCAGAAACAACACATTCACAATTCTTAAAATGTAGAGAATAATTATTTTCAAGCATTTGTCCAACACTCAACAAATTTTGACTCATATCAGGTGTGTACAAAACATCAGGAATAGTTTTGATACTTGATATTGTTGAGATAGACACTGTACCTCTGCCTTTGACTTCTACTGCCTCATCGTTTCCCACTTTTACTTTAGATTTGTAGGTACGATCAAGGAATTTGAACATTTCAGCATCATTGCACAAGTGATGTGTGCAACCACTATCAAGAAGCCACGAATCAGAGGATTCATTGATTGAAAAGTATGAAACTGCAAAGAGTTGCTCCTCATGTTCTGCTACTTGTGCTTGCAAAGCACCATAGGACTTTGCTCTTGATTTGCAGACCTTGGATATGTGCCCGTCTGCTTACAGTTGCCGCATATAGCATCGACTCTCCACCAACAGTACTTCTCCAGATGTGTAGTTCTTTTACAATGTTTGCACGCAGGGAACTTCTGCTTCACATCTCCACTATTGTTTCCTCCATCATGCTTGCCCTTATTCTTTTGGTTGAACTGTTGCTTTCCTTTACCAAATATTTGCTTTTGTACAGAGAAAGCTCCTTCAGTGAATTTGTCCCGTCTCATAGTCCTCCTTTGCTCTTGTGCTTGAAGAGCACTCATTAGTTCACCTAATGAAAGTTTGCCCAGGTCCTTGGATTCTTCAGGAGAGGAGATCTTAGATTCAAACCTCTCAGGAAGAGTCACAAGAACTTTCTCCACAATTCGTTTGTCTGTAAATTCTTCACCAAGAAGTCTAATGTTATTAACAATTAAGGAGATTCGATCATCATACTTATTGATTGTTTCATCCTCCTGCATATTCAAGCACTCGAACTCTCTTTTCAGGTTCAACACTTGCATATGACGTGTTCTATCGCTGCCTTGATATTCTTCTTTCAATCTATCCCAAGCCTCTTTTGCTGTTTTGCAAGCCATGATTCTGTAAAACACAGAATCTTCCACAACATTCTGCATAAGCGACTTGGCTTTAGATTTCTTTGCCTTCTCTTCGTTGTTGGATTTGATTTGAGCCAAGGTAGGATTCGCTGGTAGAGCAACAAGTGGTTTATCTTCCGTCACAGTTTCCCGAAGTTCATAGGCTTCCAGAAAGGCTTGCATCTTCAAAGACCAGATTTGGTAATTTTCACCGGTGAAAGTGAATGGTGGATTTAAAGGTAGGCTGTTGGATGCCATATGTGTTGTAGGTTAAAACATTTTGGTCCTGTAAGATCAACTAGAGGCTCTGGTACCACTTTTAGAACAAAAATAATCAAGAAACTGATTTGAAGAATAAAAATAGAGTGAACTTATGAAATTCCAGCTATGTATTAATTTGTAGAAGATTTGAATTTATACAAGGAAAAACCTAACCATTTCCTATCTAGTAGCCACTTACAAAGTGGATGTTAAAACTAAATAAGAACATGTGCCACTAACAGCCATTAAAGGGGCCACTAACTTCAGAAAGTTGAGCAACTAAAGTTGACTAAGTCTAGCTAGAAAATAGGAAGCACTAAACTGAAATAAGTAAAAAAACAGTAAAAATAATAAGCTGGAAAAATGCCAATTGTCTAATTGTTTGGACTCTTTAAACAAGTTTTTGATCAAATCGTTTTTCTCCAAAAGTACGAGACTTTTCACAGCTTGAACACCATGTTGTGCTTTGCGCAACATAAAATCATTGAACTTCTTGTCAAGTAGAAGTTGCAAAAGTATATGTATGACTATGAAAATGAGTATATATTAATTATCTAGATAGTCTTCTCGTTTGAAGTTGAGTTATTTTATTCTCATTGCTGCATCAATTTTTGTTGATCTATCTAATTTAGCCACAAAAAATATTGTAATTGCATAATTGAACAACTCTCACAATCTTCCTTGTTTCAGGAAGAAGAATAGAAAACTTACAAAATTCATAGTTTAAAAATGTGAGAAAACCTCTCTATTTATAGAAAACAAAAGATAATATGAAAAAATGCTTATCATGCCTTGTAAAATAAGTCAAAACCTTTTAGAAAAATCACAACTTTTTGGAAATTTCATAACTCATCGAATAAGTCACAACCCTTTGGAACAGTCACTCCCATCAATGTGAAAAAATGTCTTCTTTTAATATAATATAGAATAGAACAAATAAATAAATATAATATAATATAATATAAAATACAAAATATATACTACAATGTGTTTTATGTTGGGGGTATTATCGTAACTTAACATTTATTTTAGGGAGTTCATGCTTTTAATGGTATTTGAGAGTGAATATGTGCAGTTAGGAGATGCTCTCATAAGTTTGCTGGCTTGCATAGTCAACAGAATCTTAACAGGTGATAGATATGTCTGCTGGCTTGCAAATTACTGGATGGCCAGCACATGATTCTGCAATTAGTTCTGTTCTGTTTGGTTCTGATGAGACGAGCATTTTCACTTTGGGTATAGATGGAAAGGCAAGTTATTTAGCAGTCATCGAATTCACTTTATTTTTCTTTCATTGAGTGCTTCTCCATATATTCAAGGTTTTCACCTTGCTGAAAGCTTTACTTTGTTAGCTGCATTCTGAAGAATCTAACTCAGTAGCATGTGAGACAGATATTTGAGTGGAGTTTGCAGAATCAAGGCAAAGTACTTTGGTCAAGTGATTGCAGCAGGTATGTGGATTGTTTTAATCCTTTAGTTTTGATATTTCATTCTTGTGTGAAAATTCCAGTTAACTAAAAATATTCTTTTAGCCCTAGTCTCATGCTTGTGCATCTCACATGGTATTTAGCCAGAAGAAATCATTTATCATTATTAAAAAACTATAAATATGGTATTTGTTATGATACAAATTCATGAGTCATGATAGGCACCTAAAGAGCGACCGCTTGATAAGCAAACCGCAAACATTTGATAGCAACAAACTCATAATCAAAATGATAGTATAAGCTATATAGATAAATCTCCAAGTATCACAGATAATAGTGGAAGAGAAGTATACGTAATAATGCCAAGGAGTGCCTATCCGTCCCAACAGTAAGTCGAGGAGAAGCTACATACTTTGAAGTGTATGCTGTTTGGGTCGTAACCCGAAAGTAAAGAAACATAATATAAATAGCTTGAAGTACCACCAAAACGTATGTGGTTCTTTCTCCTCATCTGAAGCTTCATAACTGCCTCAAACAAGATCAAAACCCGGACAACAACTACACTAGGTGAAGGATCTGCATAGAGTAGTAAACAACAAGAAGGGTGTGCCAAAGCTCATCAAGATCACTGACCAGTGCTCCCTGTCATACCCCATGGAGAAAGTATCTGAAAAATATATGCATGTTATGAACAAGTATGACACATATCATATTAATGCAAGTATAAATGAAATACCAACTAGTACAGATGTAACAGCTCATGGACTGTGTTTAATGGTGTCACTATGCATAGCAAGAGAACGTCCATATTGCACACCCTTACCTGTGTTGAACTACACATCTTAATATACTGTCCATAGTCAACAATACCGCATAGTTGCATACCATGCCCAACCATTAGTGTGTTTTAGTAGCAGACCTCTGTGGTGGCAACCGAACTGTGCGTCTATGTATACCTTTCACGACCAATATGATGCTAACACCATCTCAACTCATTAAACTAATGCATATAAGATAAACTGTGCAATATAATAATATCATATGATGTAAATGAAGTCATGCTATAAATCTCAACACGTATAGAAATGACACATCTTGGCATGCTTCGTAATTTGTGTAACTAGTATGCTATGCTCAATTTTTCATGCATGATATAGAATATTCTTTAAACTCAACTTTGAAAGAGAAGTACCTCAATATATAGCACAAGCTAAGAAACCGTATAAATATCTTTGTATGCTCTCACCCTCAACATACTAGGTAATTTAAAGCAATTATGTATATTCTAAAGGGAAAAGGGTAAAAAATGCCCTTATACTATGTGAAAAGATAAAAAATGCCCTTCGTTTATACTTTGGTTCATTTATGCCCTTAATGTTAGAGAAATGGGTCAAAAATGCCCTTAATGAAACGGAAGTACTAGAAAATTCTTGAACAATTTAATTAGTCTTAATTTTTCTACCCCTTCTCTTTATCTCTTTATTTGAACCCAACTCCAAAAAGAAGCAAATACGAACAAGACCAATGTTAAACCATTAATCTAAATAGAGGAACAAGTATTCACTTTAAACCATTACACCAAAAAAATGCAGATTCACTGCACATCAACACCAAAAAACTATCAAACATTAACAAGTTTACATCCACATTTTAGTGGTCAACTATCACCAAGACAAATGTGAATTTGAAAAAGAACCACCAAAACATTTTCTAAGGTAATATTCCAAGTGCATTCAAGCAAAACATTAAGTACCATTCCTAGTCTGTAAAAGTTAACATCATTATTTGGAATTCCTTGTCCCTTTCTAGCCATCATCTTCAATCTCTTCTTTTTTTCTTCATTTTGTAGCTGATGAATAAGGCAAATTTGTCGGTATTAACACTAAACTTCTTATTGAATAAGTATGGCAAAGTTACACCCAATTAAGTATTAAGTATATTTGAGAAATCTAGTAGAGGGGGCTAGGGTTTTGAAAGAGGAAGAAATACCTCTTCTGAGGAAATGGAGTTGAGTTCAAATAGAGAGAGGAGGATAGAAAAATTAAGACTAATTAAATTGTTTAAGAATTTTCCATTACTTCCGTTTCATTAAGGGCATTTTTGGCCCATTTCTCTAATATTAAGGGCATAAATGAACCAAAGTATAAACGAAGGACATTTTTGATCTTTTCATTTAGTATAAGGGCATTTTTGACCCTTTTCCCTATTCTAAATAATGACTTCAGGAAAGCAAAACAAAACATTCGAGAGGTTAAAAGTCTCACTTGCCTTTAAATGCCTTTTCTTCACTTGAAATGCTTAAACCCACTAAGACGACCTCCGAAGGCCCCAATTTATGCAAGATATTGAATAACGCGTTCAAATTAGGTGCAGTATTTCCATAATTTGGACAAGTCAGGCAATGGAAGGTCAACCAAAACCCAACCTCCGACCAAACTAGTCAAAATGCAAAACAAATTATAGAATCAGCATACCCATAAGCTCACATTTCATTTATGTAATCAACTTTCAATCTTGACTTGTATTGCTAGGTCGCATCCCCCCTTTTTTTTTCATTTGTAGAACTAGGTTTAAGATCCTTAAGGCATTCAATTCTCATGTCAAAATCCACAAAAAAAGAAGTATGATTATCTTAATGCCTTAGGTCGAAATCACTCCATTGGTTGAGCCCCCCATGTGTTCTTGTTTGTATTTATACTTGAACTGTCCTTTAACGGCACCCAAGGGTGTGCCTTAGTGGTTAATGAAGTGGGTGGGAATCCAGAGATCTCGAGTTCAAAACTCAGTGGAGACAAAAAATACCAGGTGATTCTTCCCATTTGTCCTAGCCTTGGTGGACGGAGTTACTTGATACCTGTTGCTGGAGGGAGGTGGCATGTATCCCGTGGAATCAGTCGAGGTGCGCAAAAGCTGGTTTGGACACCAGTCATAAAAAAAGAAACTGTCCTTAGTGTTATCACACTCCTCCACAGTGATCATGATAATTAACCGAACTACCCTTAAATATGATTGCGGTCAACTTGCACGATAGCGCAAACTTTTGAATTTTCCAATGTGTGGTTGCGGTCAACTTGTGTTGTTGCACTGATCAAACTCTTCCCACATTGTGTGATTGGGCCTGGTGCAGAATGATTGTGGCTGCACCAAATATAACTTTAGGGATTCAAATCTATGTAAAAATCCACAAAAACAAGTATAATCATCTTAGGTTGTTAATTAATCATTACCTTAGTGCCTTGGGTCGAAATCACTCTGTTGGTTGAGCCCCCACAAGTTCTTCTTCATAATGGCACAATCTAATCAATGTTCGTATGTATACTTGAACTGTTCTTCGGAGCTATCACACTCCTCTCTAATCATGATAATTAATTGAACCGTCTTTAAGGACTATTTTGGTCAGCTTGCACGATAGCACTGGCTTTTGAATTTTCAAATGTGTGATGGCAATCAACTTACGATGACCAAACTCTTCCCACACTGTGTGATTGGTCCTGGTGTAGAATGATTGTGGCTGCACCAAATAAAACTTTTGATTTTTAGGTTCTAACATGTCCAAAACCACCCAAACTCTTTGAGTCACTTTTCAAATCAACGCCGCAAGTAATAATTAGTAATACGATCTTATACATATGCTTAAACTACATATGGAATGCAAATAAAAAATTGGAAAGGGTTGGGTTATATTTTCGCCCGCCCACTAAAACTCTTGTACGAGTATACTTGAGCTATCAAATAGGTGCATGTATTTGCTCTGCATGTCCGCCCTAGTCTCTTAGTTACTTCATCGTGCGGATGATTCCTCCATGAACACTTTCACCAAAGGAAGTTTATTTGATCTCAACTTGCAAACCAACCTGTCTAAAATGGGCACGAGGGCTTTCTTATAGGATAAATCCTTGTCCAACTGAGGCTTCATTTGATTGCACTTAATGAAGGTTTTAATCTTTAACATTCAAATCTGAGTCATTAAGTTTGTTTGTTTTTTGTGGTCTGAATCTTTATCATTTATGTCTTAATCATTAAGTGCGTTTGTTTTTCTTATTTTACAATCAAGTTTGAAACCTCATTTGTTTCCATTAAGAGTAAAACGTCTGAATTTGAATAACCATCTGAATATTATGATGTGCACATCTAGATCTGAATACATATCTGAATATTAAGATGTTGTCTATAGATCTGAACACCGAATGATTAAGACGTTTTGTTTTCAATAACTGAATGTGCATATGAAATTAATTATTATATCAATAAAATATTATAAAAAAGTTATTGTCAAAAAAATATTACTTCTTTGATAAAAAAATATTTTAAATGTTTATATTTGATTGAAATAAATTAAATTATATGATATGCAAATAAAAATTATATATCAGTACAAAAATTATTGTAACATGATTTTTTTAAAGAATTCAACATAAGCATTTCATAAAAAAATTATCCAATTAATCAAATAATTAAGAAGGTTTCACATTATCAACGCCTAACATATACTATAGCTAATTAGAAAAATGAAAGAATTTCTATTTTTTCCTTGATGACCTTAATCCAATTCTCTAACTTGTGCAGCTCTAGTGTCGTCCATGCTCTTTTGTATCTGTCAATTTCACAAAATATATTAACAGTATGGTTTCTTCACGTCAATGCCATCTAATTTTTCCTTTCATTCTTCTAAGTTAGCTGTGCTATTTTTTTAATCAATAACTCTAAGACAATACTCGTCTTCTCATGAATTTCCAATTGAGACAAATTTTTCTTTTCATCCCAAAACTCTTTTATCAGACGAAATTGAAGATCGGGATGGAGAATTATTAAGACCTCCATCATTTTTGTCACCAACTAGATCTTCAACTCCATTAGGAGTATCTATATCTATAGTAGGAGATTCAAAAGAGATACTAGGACAGGAATAGGTACAACTTGGACTCCAACCATGAACTCTTGTTGCAGTAGAACCTTTGAAAAGTTTTGTACACAAATCTTGGAGGGGTAGAGGTGAAGCGTTCTTGATAAACGTCAATGCACCCCCAAAAAATTGTTAATATAAAAAAAATACTTGTAAAGATTATGATAATTTACCAACTCAAAGAGGAAAAAATTGGTTTTTGATTGAGAAAAAAAAGGAAGAAAGTTTGTAGCGGGAGAGAACAAAGTCGCGCAAGGAAATCTAGGTCAACAAAGGAAGAATCTGCTAGAGAAGTTGGCTACTTTGGACAACATTGCTATAGCCAGAGGCTTAACAGCAGAAGAGTCAATGGAGAAGGCATCCTTAATCATGAACTTTGAGCAGCTAATCAAGAATGAAGAGATCTTGTGGAGACAGATCTAGATTCTTGTGGTTGAAAGAAGGGGGATAAGAATACCAAATTCTTCCACAAGATGTCTAATTCACACAAGAGATATAACAACATTGACCAACTTCTTGTTCAAGGGAATCTGATCAGAGATCAAGAAAGGATTCAAGGGGAAATAATGGAATTTTACCAAAACCTGTACTCAGAGAATATCCAGTGGAGACCTGCCAGCAACTTCACAAATTGCCCAAGACTGACAGTGGAGGAAATGGAAGATTTAGAAAGGTGATTTGGAGAGGAGGAGGTACTGAAATGTCTAAAGCAGTGTGCAATTGATAAAGCACCTGTTCCAGATGGGTTTACAATGGGGTTCTACATGAAGTGTTGGGAAGTGGTAAAAAATGATATCACGAAGACCTTCCAGAATTTCTACGAGCAAGGAAGGTTTGAAAGAAGTTTCAATGCTATCTTCATAGCTCTTATTCCAAAGAAGAAGGTGCTAAAGAATTAATAGACTTCAGACCCATCTAGATAACATTTACAAACTATTCTCCAAAGTGCTTACTGAAAGATTGAAAAGAGTGATGGCTAAGCTTGTGGACTCACAATAACTGACATTCATCAAAGGAAGATAGATTATGGATGATGCCCTCATAGCAAATGAAGTAATAGACTCCAGGGTGAACTTGAAGAAACCAGGAATCCTATGCAAATTAGACATTGAGAAAGCATATGATCATGTCAATTAGGGATTTCTTATGGATTTGCTAGAGAAGATGAGATTTGGACACCAATGGAATAAGTGGATAAAATTTTGTATATCGACAGTGAACTTCTTTGTACTTATTAATGGTTCACCAGCAAATTACTTTAATTTACACAGGGGCCTAAGACAAGGTGATCCTCTATCACTCTTTTTGTTCCTCTTAGTCATGGAGGGACTGAACAACATGATTAAGACAACAAATAAGGAAGGTTGGTTAAGAGAATTTGAGGTTGCTAGAGCTGGAAGCGATAGCTTGAAGGTAACTCATCATCAGTATGCAGATAGATGATACACTTATATTATGTGATGCTGAAGAAGAGCATCTCACAATACTGAGACTGATCTTGGTAATATTTGAAGGAATGTCAGGTTTACATATTAACAGGAGGCAAAGCTTCTTGTACCCAGTTAATGAAGTGCCAAACATGGAAATCTTAAAGTCAATCTTAGGGTGTGAAGTGAGTGCTCTACCAACTATCTACCTTGGATTGCTTTTGGGGGCCAAGTCTATGTCTATGGAAATCTGGAATGGGGTGATTGAGAAATGTGAGAAGAAGTTAGCAAGGTAGAAGTCCCAATATCTCTCCATGGGTGGAAGATTGACCTTGATAAGCTCTATGCTTGATGCATTTCCAACGTATATGATGTCATTGTTTCCTATCCCACTAGGAATCATCAATAGGTTGGATAGCATCAGGAGGAAATTTCTATGGCAAGGGAACAAAGACAGGAAGGGTTACCACCTAGTAAAATGGAAGACAGTGATCAATGAGAAAAGATTTGGGGGATTGGGGATCAAAAATCTGAAGAATCAGAGTAAAGCTTTAAAAAAGAGAACGCTATGGAAATATTCAAATGAAAATCAAAGTCTATGGGTCAGAGTCATTAAAGCTAAATATGAGGAGAATGATAATTGGATGACAAAGGAGGCCACTACTCCTTATGGTGTTAGCTTATGGAAATCTATCAGAATTTTGTGGAATAAATTCAAAGTTAATACCATAGTCAAATTGGCAGATGGAGTTAAAACTGTCTTTTGGAAGGATGATTGGCATGAAGCAGGCAACATGGAGACATTATTCCTAGATATTTATAACTTAGTTTTACATCAACACAACAGCAGAATTGTGGACACCTCAAGGGTGGAATTTTGTGTTCAGGTGACACCTCAATGATTGGGAAATACCAAGTACCAAGAGTAATAGAATTCTTCAGCACCATCGACCAATTCAGTGGTTTGAAGGCTGGAGAAGACATCCTACAGTGGCAGGGAAATAGTAACGGTACTTTTAAAGTAAATGCAGCCTATAGGAAGATAAACAACCAAACCAGTAGATACTTCGATGGCCTTGGAAACACATTTGGAAAGCCAAAATCCCACACAAAATAGCTTGCTTTGTCTGGTTATTGGCTAAGGAAGTAGTGCTGACACAAGATAACTTGATGAAAGGGGATCCCTTTATGTTCCAGATGTTTTTTCTTTGGGGAAACTGCAGAAACAGTGGTCAATCTATTTATACATGCAAGGTCACAAGTCAACTATGGAGATTATTCCTATGTCTCAAAAACATATCTTGGTCCATGCCAAGGAAAATCACAGAAGCTTTACAAAGTTGAGAAGAAGTAGGAGTACACGCTAAGAACAAAAACAACTGGAGAATTGTACCAGCAGCTACATGGTAGACAATATGGAAGGAGAGGAACGTTAGAGTTTTTCAGAATATGAAGTTGAACAAGTCAAAATGAATTGTATTTTGACTTATGTTTATGGTGCAACGAGATATACTCTAATGATACTGACTCAATCATCGATGTCTTGGACTCATTATAAGGATAGGACAATAGATTTTGAGTTCTTTTGTAAATATGGTTTCAGTACAACCCATGTACTGTGTTACAGAAATAGAAACAATTACCTATGTAAAAAATAAATAACTAGGGAACTTTCATAATAGGAAACTCTGAAATAGGAAACTTTAAAATAGGAAACTTTTAAGGGATAAGGCACAAGTACCCTCGAGACTCTGACCGAAATCTCAGACACACCGAAACTTAACTAGGGTCCTATTATCCCCCTAAACTAATTTAAAATGGAATAAATACACCATAAATGTTGACGTGGCATAGAGAGTGTGCATACTCTCTTGAAGGCAAGTGATAGGCAAGTGATGAGTGCACAAATTAGACACATGTCATTTTTTAATTGGTAATTTTATAATTACACATATTTATTGATATTAAAAATAAAAATTTATATATATTTAATTATTTTAATTTCGTTCTTACTTTAAACTTTTTTTTTAAAAATAATTTATTATTTTTTCATTTTTAATTATTTTAAAAAAATTATGTGTATTTTCTTAAAAAATAATAATCAAAAGTGTCCTGTAATTTTAACATTTATGTTTTATTTGATTTTCTTAACTTATTTTGATATCCGTTCGAAATTTACTCATTTTAAATACAAGACATTTGAAATCAAATCAAAACAAAAGACAAAGAAAATAAAAAGAGTAAATAAAATCAATAGAAAAGGAAAGATATAAAACAATGAATGAAGGTAAAAAGAAAAGTTTCGATACAAGGTAAAAAATGTGTATTAACTTAACTTAAATACAAGATAAAGAAAATAAAATTATTTCTTTAAAATAAAAATTTAAAAATTTAAAATAATATTTACACATGTGGCAAGCATGTGTGTACAAGCACAACCAACTTGGGTGGTTGAAAGTGCCACATCAACACAAAAGGTGCACAGAAATACGAAATTTGTTAGAGGGGGGTAATAAGACCCTAGTTAAGTTTAGGTGTGTCTCTGAGATTTGATCATACTCTAGGGGGTACTTGTGCCTTATCCTAACTTCTAAACTAGAAAAACATATAAATATAATACCAAAAATTCTTTCCTAAGGAAATAAGCAAAAGTTCCCAAAAAGGATTTCCAACTTTGACCAAAATATGTGGTCCTTCCCAAGTCACTTGCACGTGAACAAGAAACTTGCAACTCCTTATCTTGAGACCTTGATGACAGTTTTCTTAGGGCTTATATAGCATCATCATTGTCCATGGAGCTATCATGCTGCGAATATTGCAAAACAATAGGAGTTTATTAACGATGTTTCTAGTTCTCACTTTTGTTGGACTTTCTTGTGACCTTGATTTGGTGCGCGATCAAATCTTGGATAGTCCTACAATTCTTGCATTTGAACTATTTTCTCGATTACTTTGTCTTGTTGCACCTTCCAAACAAAGAGTGGTCTCGTCACCAATAGTTGACTCGTTTGTCTTCAAATCTTAGACAACAGAAAAGCAAACATCCCGCAATCTATGGAGAATGAGCGAGGAGGAGGTCGTTTTGGAAAATCTCAATCTTAGTGTAGTTATTGCAATAGATTTGGATACACTCATGTAGTATGCTATTCTCTTCATGCTGACCACCCAAGAATGCTTATGTTGCTCAGATAGATGCTCTATGTAATTAGGGGTTTTCGTTATCTAAAGGGGAACATAATGAGTCCCTTCCGTTTCGAGCAAGTAAGCAGACATCTTTTTTTAGTTTTTCCCAAGCTTTTTTTGCTGTCTCACAAGCAACGATTTAAGGAAAATTTGAATCAGCAACTGAATTCTGAATTACAGTTATGGCTTTAATTTTTTTGTTTTTTCATCTGAATGAGATCCAATTTGGGGAATGTTTTTTCATCTGAATGAGATCCAATTTGGGGAAGGATAGGATTTGCAGGAGTGGTTGTAAGGTATATCTTTCATTACAACTTCCCACATATCAGACTTCAAGATGTGATTTTATTTTCATTGACCAAACTTGATAGTTTTCTCCAGTGGAATTTTTGGGGCATTCTAAGGGAGAGATTGCTGCTTGCCATGTTTGAAAATAGGTTAAAAATTGATATTGGTTAAATATAACATACGCGATGGAAATAAACACCGGTTGAAAGTAGACTTGATGAGTTAAAAATGGGTTGAAAGTAGCTTTTTAGAAGAATTCACGGATCTTAGAAGATTAATGAGGCTCTTCATACCATTGTTCGTTTTTCTAAAAGTTTGTGAAGCGAAAAGGTTGAAAGTATTGATTAAAAATATCTCTCAACTTTTGTCAAGTACAATAGGGCTTTAAATAGCCAATGTGAAAACATAATCTGCGTAACAATAAATCAAAAAGGCTAAATAATCTCAACAACAAAAACAATCTCATAGAAATTCAAAATTCAAGTTTATCCTAAACCTAAACAACTTATTACACTAAAAATTACTGCAATAGTGAAAAACAAATTTCAGTAGGTTTCAATGGCATG
>JAJOOO010079509.1:0-25924 GCA_029582685.1 Solanum piurae
TGGAGCAAAGAAGAGATGCGTTAAAGATTGAGAAGGATATAAGCAACGTGAAATATATACATTGGTGAGCAGGAATGAGTTTAATATCAAATTTATTAAACACGTGAATTCATAATCTTTTCACTAAATTAGGTATTTTATGTACATATTTCATATAAATTTATCTAATATATTATATTTTGACACTTAAACATATATGCTATAAATCGGTAGAAAATTACACTTGATTGAAGGCCAAACTAATATCCAAAGGAAGATGGACCAATTTTTACTTGATATTCCCTCTTCTCTCCTTTCTCCGGTGTGTATCTATGTTCTAAAAATTCTATAAGACTTGTTTTTTAATTAAACGAACATGAAAAAATTTAAAATTACCTTACACACCCTAATGTGTATGTGCCTCATTGACTATATGTTTAGTTGTTACCATATATGCTAGTCCTTGGAAGGTGATTGGTTCAAAACTACATTATTATAAGAAGGTATTAATGTCAAGTTGCCTAGTTATTAATTGAGATTATATTGCTTAATAAAAATATGAATCGAGTAGCATAAGTGGCTTAACACTACTAAACCACATGTACTTAAAATTATAAAGAAATAACAACTTGACATAAATTGTCACTACTCACTATAATAATATTACCCCTCTCTATATGTAGAACATGAGGTAGTGTAGTAATGGTGTAAACCATTTAGCACCAAAAGCCACATACAATATTTCTAAACCAAAAGAGATATATACCTACTAATTGGGTGGAATTAGAGGGTTTGAATAAATTATTCGATCGAATTTAATAATTTTAATTATTGTAAGATGAATGATAATAATAATAATATTTGAATTATATTAAAAATATTGATTCGAGAAATCAAAATATATGAATGATGATTTTAAAGTTTGGGTCAAATTGATTTATTTATTTTTCAATTTAAAAAATTAAAATAAAAGGCTTGAATCATTCGTCTTCTTATCCCTCATTTTCAAATTCAACAAATATTTATAATTCCATGATTCAAAATATCTTTTTCCATTTGATCTCTTTGAGGATCATTCATTCAAAATTCGTCTTAGTTACTTGAATGCCCATTTGGTGACACCATTTTGGCGAGTCCAAAATTAAAAGGGCAAACAAATTGAATAAATTATTTAAAAGAGCAATAAAATTGAGTATGAAATCAAAATGATAATATTTGGGTAAAGTTGTTGAAGGAGTTAAAATCTATATATAAGACTCATTCTGATATGAGTCTTCCCTTTTAAAAAACAGTGCTGAATTATTTTATTTTTTAAAATTTTCCTTCTTCGTTATTCATTTAACTGTATTGTTGTTATCTTTTTATGTTTATTTATTGTTTCTATTTTCATTATTCGTATGTAAATAAAAATGTAGGAGTTGCGGTCAAATTTAATAGTGTTTTTATATAATTTGAGAATTTAAATTTATCAATATTAGGATGGTGTTTTTTATTAATTAATATTTTAAAAATAATTATGAAAATAAATTACATTTTCAATATAATTCAAAAATACTTTCATTTTTTAAATAAAAACTTGATCAAATACCTTAATTTAAAATAAAAATATTATTTAAAAAAAACACTCATAACTTTTTAAAAATTTGATCAAACTAGCTATCATATTTATTTGTTGGCCAAACACATATACAACCTCCTCATTTTTCATTTTACCACTTCAACTTAGCCTTGTTCCATTTTAACCTTAAACTCCATTTCTTTTGTACCATTTAAACATTTATACTATTTTTTATGATTTGTTTTTATTTATGTTCTTCAATTGCAATTTCTTATTTTAAAAAAATAGACGTGTGCCTGTTGATTAAAAAAATTAAACATTCGTGAACGAACATAAGAATTTTCAAATAATAATATTATTATTTTGATATTTCTCTATATTTTTGCATGAAAATAAATTGACGAAAGTTATTTGATTTTCTTTCTTAAACATTCAATCAAATTAAATAACACTACTTATTTATTTTTTCTTATCATCTAGGCTATCTAAATTTAACACAAATACTCACTTTTAATTTTTTAATCAATATAAATAAAAAAACCCATCTTCAAAAAGACTCGACTAACTTTGTTAATAACACTACTAAAAAAAGACTCTTGTTCATTGCTAATAACACTACTAAACAATGTTAAAACTCGACTGACTTTGTTAGGTTGTCGGTGATTTTAAAGAAAGAAAACCAATACAATTTCGTCAGTTATTTTTCACACAAAAATACATAACACTCTTAAAAAGAAATTTTTTTTTAAAAAAAATAATTATTTTTTGTTAATTTTTAATTTTTTAACTAAAATTAATTGACACATGTCGATTTAAAATAAGAAGTTGCAATTAAAGAATATATATATAAATAAATAAATCATAAAAATAGTATTTCGTGTTAAAATGGTACATAAAAAATGAAGTTTAAGAATTAAAATAAAATAAGGCTAAGATAAAATGCCAAAATGAAAAATATGAACGAGTTAGAGGGGTGTATATGTGTTTGGCCTTATTTGTTAGAACAAAACTTTAACATGAAACCTTTAATCTGCTGGGCCCTACTTTTGAGCCCCACGGCGACTACCACCTGACCATACCGACAATCCAACCCCACCCAAAGAATATGTTTTTTTTAATAAAAAATAATACTTAACATAATTTAAAGAAATTACAAATGCTGCAAAATTATTAGAAAATTTTAATTCCTCACCCAAATTTTTATGATATTATTAAAACTTTGAGAGTCAATTAATTGTTTAAGTTGGTCGTAATTTATTTATATAATTTTTAAATATTTTAAATTGTTAATTTATAAAAAATAATTACATAGTATTTAAATATATAAACTTAATTTTTAAAATTTTAATATATATATACCTAAATTCATAATAAAATTTTAATTTTTTTAATTATGTCACATAAATTGAGACAGTAAAAATAAAGTTTATTGTATTAAAGTCGATGACAAAAAGACACTCCACTTCGAATAAAAAGAGATGAATATTTTACGGAAAGATTATTGTACATTTTATTTTATTCACCTTATCCGATAAGCAATTGTCGCAGGAATGGTATGTTTTAAAAAAGAAAAAAAGCACATTTCTTTTTGCCCTTTTTATTCCTATGGAATGGGACAAAAGGTTCTCCAAATTCTTATAATATAAATTGTACACCATTATATTCACTTTACGTGGCCAAATTCACACTCTTAAAAAAGAATTTTGCTACAATTTTAAGATAACTTTAAAAAAATATATATTGCAATTTACATATTGGCCTAACTTAAGGTGTTTGATAAATAAATTTATTGTATACATGAATTAATTTGATTTTGAGATAGTTACAATCCCTCTATCCTTAACGGAATGTTAAATTTGAATATTTAAGAATGAAAATAATAATTAATTGGAGCATTGTCCTAATAAATGGGCCTTAAAATACCAAACGTGGTTTCTGTATAATTGATATTTTAATTCTGGTGATATATGATGTACTCAATATATGTAACTTTCACTCAATTAAAATGTATGATCATTTTAGGTAGGAAAGATGTTATATTTAATTATATTTAAAAATATATAATCATATGAAACAATAGTTTAACTTTAACATAACATGAATAACTAAACTATAATATATTTAATGATTCTTAAAATTTATGAATATTTACAAATAAAAAAAAATCAAAAATATACATTTCAAAAAATTGAAATTTCATTTAAATATATTTAATCAAATATCACAAAAATTTAAACTTAAATTTATCAATAATTGAGAGGATAAAATTTCTTGAAAAGTCATACTTAAAAATGATATAGATGTGATTATAGTTTATTTTTTTTTTTAAAAATAGAGTCATCTAGAATAAATTAAATAAGATAGATACATTGCAATTTTGCACTATAATAACTATATAGCTAAGTGAATGACGAGTTCTTCGGTCATCATGCGTCAACCAATGCAGAGTGATGGTGGAATTGCGGCCTGTAATATTAAGTGAATTTAAATTTAACTGAACTCAATACGAATAATATCTTTTTTTATTAAAAATATTATTTTTAAAATTGAATTTTATAATATATAAATTTATATTTAATTAAAATCTAATATAAATATCAAATACGGAATAAAAAAAATTCCACAATCAAGCCTTTACAGGCACATGCATGAATTAGCTTCATACATTGAACATTTGAACATTTTTATATACTTTGGATTTTAATACATAACTGTGAAAATGAAACATATAGTCGACAAAAATAATATATTACATTAAATATATAGAGGTGGGGGGTCTGGTTGAATCCTGAACATAACATCAAATCAACTATATTTTTATATTATATTCTATTGAGTGAAAGCATATACTTTTTCGTCTCAATTTGTTTTTTTTTTTAAAATTTTAATTTAAAATTAAAAAAAAATTAATCTTGATATATTTTTATTTAAGATTATAAGATTTAAAACTAATTTTTTTATTTTTAAAATTTCGTACCAAATTAAAATCGAACAAAGAATGAAAAATGAGTGACTATTAACCTGGTATATGTTCATGTCAGAAGATAAAATCAGAACAAAATTTCTACTACTATATGATAAATACAAATCAAATTGGGTTGAATTTCTATGTCCTAAGAAACGACAGATAGTTTGTCTGTTATCACTAAATAATAGTTCCGCACATCTATTAAGAAAATAATTATTGATATAATAAATTTATTATTTTATATCTATTAATTATAAGTTGATGAATTAAAAGTTAAAAATTTTCAAGAAGTTTTACCTTTTTTCAAAGTAATTAATTGAAATTACAATAGGTAAAAAAAATTATCCTTTTTTTATTTATCAAAATGGATAAGTAATTAGGGACAACTAAAAAAAGAAAAGTGGACAAATAATTAGAGATAGAGGGAGTAAAAAACTACATCTAAGTCTATTAATTGACAAATTATTAAAAAGTTGTATTAGATATACCTGAGTTATTTAATGATAAATTTTCATAGCTAATATTTTTTTTAGTGATAGGATATAAAAATTATATTTTTAGATTATTTAAAAAAAAATACGATAATTGTTATATTAATATGAATAAAAATAAGACTAGCAATACCAGTATAAATTACATTGATATAACAATTATCTATATTTTAAATTTAAAGATGTTTATGGAAGTGAAAACGATAGAAGAGAAGATGAATTTATTTTTTTGTTGTTGAGGAAGTGGCAACTATGCAATTATTTATATGACTGTTGGAAAAGCTGCCCAACTAAAACTTGAATTTATTTTTTTTCATTTTCGATTTGTCTGTCTTATTTTAAAAAATATATATATTTAAAAATAATTATTTTGTTTTATTCTTTACATGATATATTTAAAATCAAAGAACCAAAGTATATTTTGATACACGCTATTTATCTATAATTTAAGGCTTCGGATCAAATAACAAATTAAAACAAAGAGAGTATATATGTTCTATGAGTTCTATTTTAATTTTTTACTTAAAAATTCCTTTTAACTCAGATTTTATTTTATTTTATTTTTAAAAAAAAATGAAGAACTAAGGAACCTAAAATTTTACCTTTTGCTTTTATGGATTCGTGATGGATTTGGAATTAGATTTGGGGGAATCTTATGCCTGTGAATTATTATTGTTTCCATAATTGGAAACTTTTATTTTTTTATTTTTATTTTTATTTTTAATCCATAATTGGAAACTGAAAAATTAATACAACAAAAAAACATTTCCTTTTGATAAGAATTTTTTGCCATATGTGTAAAGAGATGCTACAACATTGCAAGAACATCCTCATAAATATTAAAATGGTAATGCTATTATTATAACTAATCAACTGTTTATGGACGAGCCATTGTCAAGAAAGAGTTGATATTTGTAGTAATTCTTGTATATGTTACTCTCGTTCACAATAATCAAACTGATAAAACGGAATAAGTAATCAAGATTTGATTTTATGTTCTGATTTCCTATACATTCGGTGCGGATAAGTTTTTTCCTAGCATTAATAATAAATATAATATATAAATTATTTTCTTTACAGCCGACACTTGCTTTCCATTTCTTTTCTCACACACACATGCCTTCTACGGCTCTATATGAAGCTACCCAAAAAAGACCAAGAAAAAGTTGTCTTTATCCTCTAATGCTTTTATTTCTTCAAAAAAAATCTTGTGAACCTTTCCTTTCCTCTTTTGCTTTCTTTTTTTTAAAAAAAAATATCTACTATTATTAATTTTATTCGTTTTACTTTTCTTCTCATCCCATTTTGCATCTTTTTTGTTCTCGACATGCCATTACTGTAATTCACCAAAAAAAAAATTGTTGCATATCAAGATGGATTCAAGATTCAAAAGACGGCGTAAATATCACTAAGGGTATGAAATTTAGTGAAAGGAATCTAAAATTTGCACTATAGGATGCTTAGAGAAGTGATCTGGGGACGGACTATATAACTAACGGATTCAACTTAACGTATATTTATGTGCGCAACTATTACTAGATTTTTAATTTTGGATTTATAATTTTAAAATTTCAAGAAGTTCAGTCCTCAAATCTCGAATATAACCCATGAATAGCTCCCCCCCCCCCACAAATTTCATCCAATGCCAAACTGTGGTCTGATCAAGAACAAGAGGATATTGTACCTTTAATTTGTTAGATAAGAATTTGGAGCAGGATTGACCGTCAATGACTAGCCTCAATTCAATAATTGAAAAAGTAATACCACAAAGTATATTAGCTTTGTTAAGAATTTGGTGCCACTATTCACAACTTCAAAAGTTTTAAAAAAAAAAATCATTTAGACAGCGATCTTTCAAACTACTCGGAAGTATTTTTCTATAGTACAACAGCAATTTATGCAAATGCAAAATATTATTTCAACAAAATCAATGAATTCACACCTAAAGAGTAAGCAGGTTAACACTCATATTCAGCATCATCAACTTTCCAATAACAAAGCATATCATGACAATTACAACAGAACAGCGCCAAGGTACTCAGAAAACAAAACTCGCATGGGTTTGGTGTATTGATGTAGATATGTTTGTTCAAGTGAAACTTTGAATAAACAAGAGACCAGGAGGCGAAAGATATATCGGAGTTCACAATACATGTCATTTCAATGTCTTAGATACAACGAATTCAAACTTGTAGCAAGTATGTAGACCAGAATATCATCAACTTCTAAATAGTGTCTTCCTGAAGAAAGCTATAACAAACACAAGTGACTCCAATACAGAGGTAGGCCGAGTAGACGACAAGCTTGCAGTTTGCCTCAGTAGTATGCTTTCCGCGGATTGTTCTGCAAAAAAAAGATTATCAGCCTTGGTTCCAATTATAATAAAAATTTAAACATTAATTTCCCTCTCCATCCTATCTAAACCGAAAAACAAATTCCCGAAATGCGAACGAATGAAAAGTCGTCACGACTGTGAGGCTAGAGTTTTTACACATAGACCGAGTAAGCAGGATCCTCCCTCCTGTTAGGTGACAAATTGTATTTTGGCCATGTGGTCCAAGATAGAGTGGAGGAAAGGATTTAATCTTTTGATACATAAAAGTTTCTATTGTTTCACTTAGAAGGCGATGGCAAGATGGTTCCTTGAGTTCTGTTCTCATATCTGTTACAGTTTTTTTAATTTCCCTTTGATGCAAACCGTACTCAATGAAATTATAGAGTACTTTGCTGCATAAATAACAAACCTAAATAAAAAGTTCCACACCATCAAAAAAAAAAGTTCAATTATAAAGGAGATAAAGCACATACCAGTGGATTTGGCCTGTACTTGTAGCCTAGCATCATTCGTTTCTTATATTGATCATAGATATCATCTTCTGGAGTGACCTCCCCGGGTTGGTGAGCACCAACACCTAAGTTATTTGATTTTACACTGCCAGCTGTTATTGGATCTGCAATACCACTTTTAGAGCTCCCTAGTCCTTCACCTGCAGTTCCGCATTAAGATTAAGACTCCATAGGAATTTGCGGCATGTAACTCCTAAACATAAACTATTTGCATTTCAAAGACTAATACTTTTTGACTACAAGAACAACATACCCAGTGAAATCCCACTAAGTGCAGTCTGGGGTAATACTTTCCGACTTAGAACTCCTTAAAACTAACTACATAGATGTGTCACTTGCATACCTAGTTACCAAAACAACTTGCTACAAGTAGTGCATTCATACACTTGAAGAAACAAGATGAGGTAGGGATCCGCCCCAGACCAGAGGAGTAGCCTCATCAATCGCAGAAACAAACCCAACCCCTAACCTCATGCCCCCTTCAACCTCAACATAACTCTCTTAAAACTGAACAGCTCTGCCCCTAAGAAAAGGTCTATTAAAATGGGGAAATCTTCCTTTTCCTCTAAAAAATGTACCAGTACAAGTTATTTGCACCCAAACAGGTCCATGTTTTCCTAGAGGGAAATATACCTTCTCTCCAACCCATTTTCGACAGAAGTTTGTGGCCAATATTATCAGCTTGTATTTTCGATCTTTCTGCTGCCTCTATGGCTGCTTTCCGAGCAGCTACATCGTTGCAGGTAGACAAAAACTTAACAAGCTCTTCAGGTGGGATATAGTCCCCCATATGATGACCCTTCTTTCCTGGAACTGCAACACAAAATAAGATATAAGAAGAGTTGCACATATTTTAATAAACAATGCATGCATCTACTTTGAGCTCAGATACCTAAGATTCTAAACTTAATAGGAAACCAGAACATAGATACAGCAGAATAAACAAAATTAGTGACCAACCTTGGAGAGAAGCAGGTGGAGGCATCTCATCTTTCGATGATCTCGGTGCCCTTAGCTTCTCTTCATCTGCAGCTTTCTTCATGTAATATTCCATCATCGCTATTGGATCCGACCCCGATGGACCGTTTGAATGACCTGCAAAGACAATACCCGTATAAGCCCAAGCATAACTGAAAACCTTTTCAGTGGAATTTCGTGAAGTCCATCATCCAATGAACTTATGGCAATATGACAATCTGATGCAGCACAGAAGGTGCACAAATTATAGCCAGATGAGATCAAATTTCCAAGATAGGAAACCAGTTCTTCAAAATCGGTAGCTTTAGAGGGGCACAAAAAATATTGAGGGTTCTGTTATTTAAAAAATGTTGTATGCATCGGACACCTAGTAAATGAGAACTACATATATCAGAAAGGTCACAAAAATTCAAATTCATTGGAACGGTCGTAACAACTTCCCCTCCCTCTTTAATCTGGATGTCTGGATTCTTTTGCATACATTCTACAACAGTATCTGCTTCTTGAAAGAAAAACTCTTACCTTTAACTTAAAAGAGTTAAATATACCTAATTCATGACACGAACAAATACACACACATATATGTTCATGGCATGAAATTGGATGTTAAATTCTTTTGCATCCATTCTACAATAATATCTGCTTCTTGACAGAAAACTCTTTATCTTATAGCTGAGTACTATCGTACTATACTTAGGGAGAATAAACATGCATGACTAGCACAACGATTACTACTTCCAATGCCTAAAAGGCTGGGAGAAGCTGGAAAAAATCACAAGACTTTCTTAGGGATGCAAACAGGATCAAAGCATCTACAGGAAGTTAGTTTTAAAAATTTGCACTTGCATAACGAAGTCTGCTTTAAATGGCTACAGAGGTAAACCAGAGGAAGACGAATTATGTGAAAAGATATAACAAAAGTCATTCATATTAGAAGCATATGGAAATTCAGATGAATGTTAAACTTTAAGGTAGGTGATGGTAGCAAAATCTACTTAAAGGTAGGATGCTTGACTGGGCCATTAACCACTAAAAGACAAATTCCAGAATAGTATTATTTTCCTCAAAATTCTGTAGTGACAGCAAAACAGCGCCGAAAACAGTGATGCTGGGCTTTTAGGAGGAGTTGTAATGATTTGAAAGTAGAAAGAATGGTTCCATTGTCATAAGAAGTAGAAACACATCAACTTCTATCTGAGAACCTGATTCACTAAAATGAATCAGAGTTGCAGCAGGAAGTTCTCTGTTCAATCAGAGCTTATGAAAACTTGAATGTCCCTGCAGATCAGCATAGTACATGGCCATGGAGAATACTCTGTAGAGCATGTGTTCCATTAAATTTGGCCTGTTGAGTTGGATTGCAACATCTGAGGCTATCTTAATTCAGGTAACTAACAATAAGGGGCTATGAACATGTGTTTTAGGTGTTACATATGGAAAAGGGGGTGGAAGATACAAATATACAAATCACAACCTTCAACATTGTCAATGACATTCCACGTTTGGAGTATGTTTTTTATGAAGCCATTTGGAGTATGTTTCTCAGCATATTTGGAGTTAAATGAGCTGGCTAAACTAAGACAGACAAATAAGCTACTCTAGTACTGGAAAAGAAAAGAGCTTGGCAAGGAAAGAAGGAAGATTTGGGAGACTCGCCAGCTTACATCTGCTGAAACATTTGGCAAAAGAGAAATGAAAGATACTGTGAGGGTAAAATAGAGACCTATCTGGACTAAAATGGAGACTGAATGTTGCTCTAGAAGCTTAGTGTTAACTGGATGATATCTCAGGAACAGATAAGCTGAGAGATTCCATTAGCTCCTTGCAGACTAAACAATGTTCATATTGTACTCCTTATGCAACCTACTACATCTTAGTGCAGTTCCAATTGTTCAATAAAATATAATCTCTTAGTTGCACAATATTTTACCATGCACCTTTTCAAGGACAACAGAAATAAGTATTGAAGAAGAGAATGATCCAATTTCAATAAACCCAAGCACCACTTTTCGGTTCTCACTACTCTTAATCTCACTAGGAAACTGATCTGCCTATATTAACTTGTGTATGGTAACCTATATTCACAAATTCAGGTGCAAAAGCAGATTCTCCATTATTGATCACATTACACCCAAATCCAGTAGGGCAAATAATCTAAACAAAATCAATGTTGTCAAAGTAGCACTTTAAAGCGTGTTTAAATCCTGAAGCAAGGAGCAAAACATGTTGAGCGCTTCGCCTCACCTAGTGAGCGCTTCAATGTCGTCATCAAGGCTCTAAAGCATACTTTTCTTTGCCAATGAGCATAATCCTAAAGAGGTGGCACTAAACAATTGATATATCACTTTATCATAATTCTTTTTCGACTTCTTAGTCCATCTATTTGTTATTCATGCTTATAGTTATTAGGTTTGGACTACACATACATATTTATATTTTTTTCTCCATTTGGGCCTTTCTTCCTTAAAACCATACTTTATTTGCACTTTGCGCTTAAAGCCCAGCGGATATTAAGAGTTCGTTTGTGCTTTTCGCGTTTGATATCACTGAACAAAATGCCAAGACAATATATACATATACAGACTCGCGTATAAACGACATTACCAGAATTTCCAGCCAGTTCTGAAGAACTTGTATTCTCTGTTGCTCCCCACAATGCTGATGCAGGAGTTTGGTAATTCAAATGCTGCTGATGTGACCTATGAGAACTGCTTGTTGAGTTGGGTGTAGCAGTACTAGTAACTCCTGCAGCACCAAAAACCAATCAAGTAAATAATATGGAAGAATAACCACAAAGAAACGTCATGTCGATCAAGCAAAGCCAGATGAACTAGACATTAGATGCAAAAAACATGAAGTTGGCAATTTAGTTGAATAACCTCAAGCTATTCAGCTAAATGCATGTGCGAACACACGCAGACATATACACACAGTACATAAAATGCATATTAAACATGACCAACTGAACGCAGAAAGCTAGTAACATCCTGCACTACTTAACCAGAAAGCTAATTAGGCTTGTGCCAGCAATATATGCATGTGGAGAAATTTTACTCACTATGTGATGTTTGGGCTTCGCTGGTCTGTGATAGAGCCTTTTCCTCTTCACTAAGTTGATATTCATAGTATTTGTAATCAGGACAGCTTTCATCAAATAAGAACCTGCAAATATATCAAGTGTCATAAACAATATTCAAAAACGAATTTTCTTCTTCCTTAAGGAGAGAGAAATCAGATGATTGACCGCTAACCATTCATAATAGGCTGTAGCTAAAATCTCCAGGAAAGTAAACTCATTAGATAAAACTCTAAAGAGACCAATGATTTTGGCAAAGAAAGGGCTTCCAAACACCAAAACAAAGTAGAGAATTAAACAAGGGTAAGGAAAGAACAAGTGATCACCAGTTCTTAAGGAAGTGAGGGAACAAAAAAAGAAGACAATAGATGCAACATAACTCGTGGATATGAGGTCACGTGGCCACAATCACACATAATTTGAGAAGACAGAACAACCCATGGCAATTTACGTCGTAAAAAAAATCAATGTTACAATAAAAAAAAAAAATCGATAACCGAGAAATCCGTCTGTGACCCGCCCTTTGGACCAATCACAGCCTTCTAAACTCGGTGGATAATGGGCCCGCCCCTCTACCCTTCTCCACTTAAATACCAGGCTTCGCTTTGCATGGTGTGGGGCTTGAACCTGCGACCTAAGCCACAAATCCTCCACCTTTTGCCACTTGAGCTAGGCCTTGGGGGCAATCAATGTTACAATAAATTATGTGACTATTCTACATGAAAAGACCAGAAGGATTCTGATTCATACTTAAATGGTGTGTCTCCTGGATTTTTTTGGCGAGTGATATTCTCAAACTGCCTTCCATGCTTAGCCACAAAACTTGCTAATTTGTCTGCAACTTTCTTCACTGCTGGATCACTTGGGGGATTTGGTGCTGCATGTCACTTAAAGCACTGATTAATACCAAGAGCATGAACAAGTGAATATAAATTACTCTTGTAGCTGCATTTTCCAAATCTTTCATTGAACATCTCTTTCCCCCAATGTTGGTAAGGACTTAAGATATAAGCTGCACGATCAGACAAGAGTAACTCAAGAATGTCTAGTTCTTATCCACAATGCCTAGAGAATATCCTCAAAGTACAAAACAAAATGGTAAAGTCTTGACTAATGAAGGACTTTGAAAATTTGCAACATAAGGCTTCCATGACAGATTAGTAGTAAATGAGAACCCATGCCACCAGTTGCACAAGACATTAGGTGAATTATGTGGTTCAACCAAAAGGAAATTACCTCATATGTGACCATCAAGAGAAAGCAAATTCACTAAATGGACAAGAACTAAGATCATTCCATGAATTCTCAAAATTCCTAGCCTAGAATGACAAGTCCTTGAAAAGTGAGGGTGGACCCTAAATCAAGCTAGCAAACAGAAAATTAAAGAAAGGAAAATACATAGCTACTGAGAATGGAAATACATAGCTACTAATAATGCTGTTCCAAGAACCAACATGTGATATCATGACTCATGAACAAAACTATACTTTATTCAGCTAGAGAGAGAGAGAAAGAGAGAGAGAGAGAGAGAGAGGAGTTATCATCAACAAAATTCCAATGTTTGTAATAAGTATTTACCAACATCAATTTGTCTAAGAGGCTGGTGCAGAGCACGAGGTTCCTCCACCCTCTGCCGTTTAATTGGCCCATCTCCTGAAGAATTCCCAGCATCTTTTTCATCCTCATCTTCACCTAGCTTAACAGAAGGTGCAGATATTTTGGATTTCTGTTTCAGGCTGAATGCAAGTTTCCCACCTGAAGCAACTGTGGCAGTTTTCCGTGAAGAGTTAGCTTTAAATTCCAGGCTTGGCTTACTAATGACGGCCTTCGGAGTTGAAGCTCCCAATATACTGGAGGTTGTCTTAGACTCTTTTGAGGAGGCACCCTTCAATTTCTCCTTTTCCTTCTCCTGTTGGAGCTGTTTGAACCTCTCCATGAAAGAACCATCATTGACAAATAAGCTAGAATCTGTTGGCTTCTCCATTGGCAAAAAACCAACTTTTCTTTTCTGCCAGCTGTAACTGCTCAACAAGCACTCTTACAATAGATTCAGATATTGAATGGGTTTTTTTTCTGTACGCAAATATTCAGACACTAAATGGTTTTGTTATCACTTCTTTCTTTAATGTTCTGTAAGTGAACATCATATTTACATTCCAAGTTGCATTCTCAAATCCATCGTTGAAATTAGAAAAGAAAATGTAACATTTAATATAAAGTAAAAGAAAGCAGGTTTTTCACTCCCCCAAGATAGCCTCAGCAACAAGACCATGCAGGAGAGGGATTAGGGCGTGTTTGGTAGACTGGAAAAGTAAAACAGGACAGGAAAGGTGAATTTTCTTTCCACTCCGCTTATGCCTTATAGAAAGTCAAGGATCCCCACTCCTGAACTTCTTAACACGCTAGTAAAGTCGTAGGACTCGGAAGATATAGGCATATAGCTACCCATGTTCTTCTTAATTTTAGATTATTATACCCATTCAAGCAAAACATATGCTAGAATGTTTGTTTTTCCTTTGTGTACTTCACATATCCAGAAAACGGAAGGCTTATAACTTTCTAGACATTCATATGGGTGCAGATAGGAACTTAGACAAAGTACAAGTCTAATACTAATAATCCCTCAAGCATAAACAATACCACCTTACCTTCAAAAGCTGTAATAGAGAGTTTTAAATTTCAAATGATCTGACTGATTTCTCTTATAACTCCACATGTCAGATCATATTAAAAAAATCAGATGTTGCTCATCTACAATTGCCTTGTAATCAATCATTTATTCAACACCATAGCAGCAAAAACAATCAGGTAATGATAGCGAGTAATGTTACTTCCAGCTCCTTCTTAAAGTTCTCATTTGGATCTGTCTGGAAAAGTTTTTGGTTTAAAAAGAAAAGAAGGCTAGTAGAAGTTGAAGACATGTTTAACTCGTTGTAGTTTTATAAGATTTGCTAGTGATTTGTTAGTGAATGACAGTTTTTGGGTAAAAGAACCTCCTTAACAATTCTTCAACTACAATAAAAAAGAACCAAATAATGCATAAAATGATATTTTCAATTTCTTCAATCAAACCATCTTCCGAAAAATGACTTCCACTTTTTACAACAAATTCCCAGGAAATGTCCACCCAAAATCCTTCCTAGATGGTACCATCTCTTTTTACCTTACTCTTTATGCAACAGTTATTAATTTTTTGAGAAAGGTAACAATGTATTAATCACTAGCGCGAAGGCTGTGCTGGCAGCCTATTTACAATTCCATATAGCAAAAGTATGTCCTTGTTCCTCTTTACTAGGACACTAGAAACTCTAGTAATGCTCCAGTTTTGTTTACACAGGTTTCTTTACACCAAAATAAAATACAACTCTGCAACAGATTATCTAGTCAACACAAACCCAACCTAAGCCCAATTATATGAAACAATTGAGCGTCTGTATCAACTCATCCCAGAAATAATCACAACACAAAAAAAGAACTACAAAAATCAACAGCAACAAGCAAACTTCAACAGATTGAATTACTAACAATTGACCAAGGAAAACGCATCATATCATCACATTAAAGCACAAACATGAATAAATTTATAATTTTGATCAGATTAATTGAAACCCTAAAGTCATCAACCCGCAATCCAACAAACTCAGACTTCGACACGCGCAATAAAATAAAAATCAAACACCTAGAGAATCGTACAAGAAATCCACACAAGTCAGAAAGTCTCAACTGATAGAATTAACAAAAAAAAAACTAAGAAGCTCGAATGCTCAAACATCAGCCTCAATAAATCTACCTGCGGAATCGAGAATGAAAACTGGATCCCGAAATCAGCAAGCGTAAACCGAATTGACTGAACAAAGCAATGAAATTGAAACCCTACAGGAAGATCGAGAAGAGAAAAATAACTGGAGTATTTGGTAATGAATAGTTTGGGGTAGAAAGCAACGTCCGTTAAACGAGCGGACGAGAAGGAGAGAACACGTGACTTTGGGCGCTATAGCTATGAAAATTGGGGACTAATATGTTAAATAGGTTATTTTTGCTTCCCATAGGCAGCGGGTCGATTCGATTTTGATATTTATCGGTTTGACTTATCATTATCTGTTTGTAGAAATGCTAATTTATTAAGAATCATTACGATATTAACGTATCGATTTATCGATTATTGATCGTTATCGGTTTGGTATTGATTTAACCGTTAAGATTTTACACAAAAATAAATTATTGAAAATCACTTAGAAGCATAGTGACAAACCAAATAAATCATACACATGAGTTAATAGATTGCATTTTGCCCAAAAGTAACACCAACACATTGTAGAATAATCGAAAGTTTGAGACTGCCGAAAATAAATATATGAAACTAAATCCTAAGTCAATGACTTTATATACCGAATGATATAAAAATATAATTTACTAATTTACTATTAGGTTACTGGTTAACCCGTTAAGTAAATACGTCAAGCCGTTAAAAACCGATAACAGAAAAAATTGACCCGTTGTCAAAACCATTAAATCAATAACCTATTATCGATAGACCAATAATTTTTTTGGTTCGATTTACTATTTCGATTTGGTTTTGAACAGCCCTAGCCCATATGGGTGTGGAAGAAGGGTACAAAACAGACAACATATCAATATCATACCAGGATACGGGTGTTTGGTTCGTAGATTAAATTATTTTTGAGATTATAATTTTTTTAATTAAATTATCTTATTTTATTTGGAAGGTTTGATAAAATAATACCAAAGGCATATGGAATAAGGTAAGATATTTAAGATTAAATGTGAGATGAAATTTATATTGTGTTTGATTGATTGTATAAATTTATCCCAAAAAATTATAACATTAATTAAATAATAATATAAATATAATCTCAAATTTAAATCTAAATATTTCCGAACAAGATATCAAACAACTCCTAAGAAGGTATTATAAAAAGAAAAATGTTTTTAATAATTACTTGGCCCTTGTGGTATGGCTTTAATATATGTATGACTAATATATATACGTATATATTCATACAATATATTCCTATACATAGTAAATTATATTTCTATCATACAATATATTCTTATACATAGTATGGTATATCTCATTAATAATATGGAGTACTATTTTTATTTTAATACATCATATTCAGTATTTTATTTATTTTTATGATCGTGGTGTCAATGCTACAGATGAAAAGATTCACTTTGTATTTTTTTTGTCTTCAGTCGAATTTTGAATTTGAGACCTCAGATTTCTCAACCATTGTATTGATCACTAGGAAATATCATTGGGTGCCAACATATTTAGTATTATGTAACACATATATTCATCTAATACAACAAATCAAACAATCAATAAAAAACAATGTCATCATAGCTAACATTAATGCAACGACTTGTTCCCGTCGTTATAGAAATGCCAACGGGGGGAAATTTGGGGTCGGAAAACTTTTTCATAGTATTAGGATTTTCCCAACTTAGTCCAAATTTGGACGAAATCGGAGTCTTTAAGGTGTAGGAAAATCTGGTAACAATCGGGGGATTTATTTATAATTCTGGTTATATGAGTGGTTAGATAACTCGTTAAGGAATTCGTACGACTTTACGGAATTGAATCCGGGCAAATAAAACTCTCGAAATTGATCTTAGCGTGAATGATATTTTTTTAGTGTCGTGGGTTAGAGGTGTGTTGTGAAATGGGGATTTTGGAATTCTTTAAATAGCTCCATGTTTCATGCAACCTGCTTTGGCATGGATTTTGGTCGTTTTGGCGAGGCCGTTGTAGCGGGGTAATGGCCGTTGTGGCGGGCTCAACGCGACTTAAGGTCATTAATAAACCCTTAAACGACCTTATTATGCACTTTTTGACTTTTAGAGCTAAAGAACGAACCCCGGGCGACTCCTACCCATTTTTCACCATTCTTGAGGCTAAAGGTAAGCTTTTCACTCCCCGAATCCGTTTTTCAATCTGTAGAACTTAATAGAATGGGTGAATATTGATGGGGAGGATTTTGTTATAGATTATATGGTGGAAACAACCATAATTTGGATAACTGGGATCATGGGTTTGATCTAGGGTTCATAGAATTGTTAGTAATTCGGGTAATTAATGATTGTTTATTGATTCCCGTATTATATTGACTGTTTGTAGACCAAGAACAAGCGAAACAAATCCGAAAAGGGAAGGACCAAGTTTCTTAGGGTTTCAAGCTTGTTTCGAGGTAGGTGATGGTTGTGATTCTATGATTGTGTGATGTATGTTTGTTTTTCCTTCATTATGATACATGTATGTATATGAATATTGCATTATTGATCACACTTAATGTAAATGAGATAGATGAATGATGATTGCCATGAAATCATGACTTAAATGAATGATCTTGAGGATATACTTGTGATTGTGATTGTGGTGTGTTGAATGGATCGGTTGCCACGTTCCGGCATAATTAACTTGGATCGGTTGCCACGTTCCGGCATAATCATTGGATCGGGTACCACGTTCTGGTATGCTAATTGTTTGGGTTTGGGTTCCATGAGAGGACCAATGACTTGATATAATTGTGTATCTCGAGAAATGTGAAGTTGTTCGTTGTTAGTAAATGTTGATAATATTGTATATGTTCGTTATATGCATGTGATTATATTGTTGTGATGACTTATGTATGTTGCACTTAGTGGGATAGTCACGTGATCCTACCAATACACTGTGGTTGTGTATAAACACTATACTTGCTCTTATTTTTGTTGAGTATAGGGCATCTTCAAGCGGCTACTGACAAACCTCGCTTAGGAAATCAGTGATCGTCGTTCGAATTCAAGGGTGAGCCAATTCTTCCGGGCTGCCATGAGTTCTCTTTCGTCTATGTCCACCATTTCGGACAAAAACTTTCTAGTTAGTTATTAGTGCATTAGTTTGGGGTTGTATCCCTTCTTGTTTAGACTTGTTGAACTTTAGATGTTTTGGTACATTGACTTTCAGGTTCTAGGTTATTTCTTCCGCATTGTTTAGTTCGTTGTTAGACTTTTTGTTGGAGTTTATGGGAACTCCCTATTTAATTCCTTAATATTTAACTTGCTTCCGTAACTTAAATGCCTTAGTTTTGGTTTAGTTGTTTGGGTTTGGTTGTAATAATGGTTCTCCCACCGGAGAATTAGTGTGGGTGCCAATCACGATGGTCTGGATCGTGACAGTTAACACTACCAATATAATGATATTCATTGCTATTTTCGTATACACTACCAAACAACTCCTTAATGGATATTTACCTAAGACTTAAGATTCAAATTTAAAGTTATTATTTGAAATCAATGTTTGTTTATGAAATATGAATAAAATTTCAATTTCAAATAATTTGAAGTCTCATATTTTTTTAAAAGTAGGATTTTAAATTTCAATTTGTAATATCATCTTCTTAATGTAAAATTAGTCATCCCTTAATATTTTTGCAAACAAAGACCTATTATTTCAAAATTTGTCAAAAAAGACTCATATTTGATGTGCAGAGATTGTCCTTATCATATGAGAGAATTATATAAAAGAATAATTGATTATTATTTTTGTTAATGTTTATTTATTTAGACAATAAATCTTTATAAATTATGTGCATTTGAAAGTTTGTGATGATATGTAATCATGAACATTTATTTCTAAAAAATATGAAAATATGCAATTTATTAATCAAGTGTATTAGTATATTTTGATACGTTATTTATGAATTATAGTTTAATTATTTGGTAAAATTGTATAAGAGTTTAGAAAATCTTGAAAATTTCACAAATGTTGCATTTTAATGTTCGTGGGAAGCAATACAAGTAAAGAAAATCAAACGGCATATTCAAATAAAATTTCAACTTTAATTCAACATAATTTCAAGTCAAAATTTGACATCGTGTCCAAAAAGGACATATTTGTGATTCAACTTGATTTGATTTTTTGGTTAAACACAAGTCAAACTAATTTAATCAATTTTCACAAATATAATATACTAGTAAAATTACCCGGGCTTTGCCCGGAAATTTAATATCACAAAATTTATAAAATAATACTTAAAACCTATCAGGCATTAAAACTAAAACACTATATTATCTTACATACAAGATTACATAGTAACAAACATTAATAATGTAAAGAAAAATGAAAATTATTACATCTTATCATTTAGCCTTAATAACATAAGCATAAATTATAAATTAATTATTATAAAAATACATACCAGGATCTGTAACATAAGAAATAGTGTCAGTGAGCCACTCAACATGAGCAAAGTATACAAATATTTAATTGTGAAGAAGAAGAAGAGAAGGAGGATGAGGAGGTTCATAATTTTCGTTGTGTTAAAATGAGAGGAAATTCATCTATTTATAGACAACAAAGGATAGTGTGAACAAATATTTATTGTGCCTTATCAGAAAGGTTACAACCAGTGTTTTAAAAGGCGAGGCGTGAGGCGAGGCGTTTTATACCGTACAGGGCAAGGCGTAAGCCCCAAGACACGGGGCGTAAGTCCCATGGATCTACGGGGCGTAGTCTCATGTATATCTTATTTTATAGTTTTATTACTAATAAAATCAACAAAAGTACACCTTTTCAATGATTTATGATTTTTAATTGAGATTAGTATTAATAATCAATAATGAATAAAAAAAATTTATAATTACTAAATGAGAAATATCATTACACCAATAATAAAAATATGATGTAAAACAAAAAAGGTTAAAAAAATAATTTAAAAATGCCAGGGCGTACGTTATTACGCCCAAGACGTATGTTTTTATGTTCGAGGCTTACGCCTCAAATTTTAAGACTCACACCTTATGGATCTACGTCTTTAATTTACGCCCCGGAGCGTTTTTGGTACGCCTCGCCCCAAAACTCGCCCCAAAAATGTTTTTGAAAACACTGTTTACAACTATTTGGAAAAGTTGCAACCCTTCGAAAATGTCACAATCTTTCATAAAAGTCGTAACTTTTCATAAAAGTCGCAACTTTTCATTAAAGTCGCAACTTTTCATAAAAGTCGCAATTTTTCATAAAAGTCACAACTCTTTATTAAAGTCACAACTTTTCTTTAAAGTCGCACCTTTTCATATAAATCGCAACTTTTCATGAAAGGGTAGACCAATTTTGTAAATAAATAAATTAAAAGGAAATTCTGATTTGTGGTGGCGCCACGTAGGCGGGCCTAAGGTTCTCTTTTATATATATGATATGATATGATTTATTGAATGGTTTATTGTTAGCTTATTCATTTTTCATTTTTTAAGGAAACCAACAGTATTTCTTCTTCTATTCATTTTATTTTTTTTGGCATTTATAAAGTCCAATTCATAATTATTTTATTATTATGGCTATAATTGTTTTATTTGACAAAAAAAGAATATATCTATAAGTCTTGATTAAGTAAAAAAAATTATAATTAAAAGAATCCAAGTATAGTCTCTCAATTAATTCTTTACAAAAATTTAGATTTATTGCCACTTTTAAAAATCCATTAGCTACTAGAGATAAAATGAATGAAAAAATTCACATGAAAAATTTAAATTTTTAAAATTATCTATATTATCTACAAGAGTCAATATATTATTCATATTTATTAAAAAAAATCAACTTATTTTTTCTAAAATACATTTTCCATCTTACTGAAAACACCCAAAAACGAAAAAGAAAAGAAAGAAAAAATTTGTGCTCTTTTGTTTGAAAAAATAAGAGGATTTATTCCATAACCTCGAGTATTTGAGAAAAATAATATAATTTTTATGATAAACTAATTGTTTTTTTCTTAATATATACATTAGTATGTAATGTTCCAATATATGAAGTTAAAATCATGTAGTCTAAATTCATTTGATTTTGTTAACAATTTCTCTTGTGATGTAGATATATGCTTCTGAATATCTTTTTTCAAAATTCAAAGAATTGTGACGATTTGTTTTTTATACTCAAGACAAAAGAATGACTTTATTTATCAATGTTACTTTTGTGATTTCGACTCAAAGAAAGTTTGCTTCAAAATAGTTATTACTATATAAATATTACCTTTTGTTTTACTTATTAATATTTCAGTATTTTAGACGAAGAAAAGTTCATATGACTTGTAATAACGCCAGTTGAAGTTTATATTAGTTTAATTGTTATTATTTATTTAATAGCTAATTTTATGAGATAAATATGTTTATTAATGCAAATATTTATTTATTAGTTCACCTGCTTTCATACAGTCCCCTGGCAATGGTAAACACATACTTTACACCACTAATCAATTTTGTTTCTTCCCCGTGAAGCATTACTTATACAACTTATTATTGGTTCACCTGCTCACATACAGTTCCCTGGCAATTTTAAACACATACTCCCTCCGTTTAAAAAAGAATGACCTCCTTTCCTTTTTAGTCTGTTTAAAAAAGAATGACCTCTTTCTTTTTTTAGTAACATTTTAATTTCAGCTTTCGACGTGACATGTTTAAAGCCACAAGATTGAAGGGCAATTTAGTACATTTGACATAACTTTAATTTAGGACCACAAGATTCAAAAGTCTTCTTTATTTTCTAAAACTTCGTGCCAAGTCAAACCAGGTCACTCTTTGTGAAACGGAGGGAGTACTTTACATATATATGTTACTTGTAACCTTATTTTAGCCGCACTTTACATCTTAATGATACCCTCTTTTATGCATCAAATCCATGCCTAATTATGCAGATTTCGACCATTTGTCGCCCTCATCAATGGTACTGATACACAATAACGCCTAGAATTAACATTGTCGCTCTCATCTCCCAATGGTAGTCATCAAGCTCCAGCCCACATGACGACTGAAATTGAACTAGTAAAATGGAATGTACTGATAAACAAGTTACAAAAACAGTATGTTAACTCGGTGGTGAGAGTCTTAGTGATTTGAAGGGGTTCAATAATACCTTACAAGAATTCAAGGCATGAAGGGACTTTCAGAACAATAATATTAGTTAACGAAGAGGTAATAACATTGACATTTTTACTTACCTTATTATTTTATCGTTCATGTTTATTGTACTTATACCCCAATCCCCATGCACAATACTAGGTACAAAAATTCAAGCAACACTATTTAATAAACATATCGAAACATGAAAGGACTCCTTGAAACCAAATAAGAGTTACTACATTGCTAAATGACTCTTAGATCGCGTCAACCCCAACTACTATTCCGTACATAAAGAAGTTGAATTGATATTTACAAATAACACAATCATAAAGGCGACTGATATTGAGGTTTCAACACACAAATTCTTTGTTGGCTTTGTATTATTGGATCATGTCGATAAATTACCTAATGATGCTATTCTAGGTAAATGTCTACCCAAATAATTTGTTATTTAATTTCATGCTCCATTACGTAATCGCTATCACTAATTTACATTACCTATTCTAAGATTTGATTTGTGTTTTAGTTTCAATGAATCCTCTCATTGAAAAAGAATATAGCAAGAGACGAGAGATTATTGTTACAAATGAGCAGAAGATGCCTAAACTACCATCAATATAGAGATATGGTGAAGTATTGACATTTCACTTCTAACTGATAACCCAACATGGAGCATACAATTGTTACTCTATGAGAAGATTTTGCAGAAAATGACAGTGTTTTTCTAGAAAAGATGAAAGATGATAAATTTATACTTGACTTAAGTGACGTTAGAATCCTAATCTATAAAAGTATTGGACATATACTACTGTATGTTTTATAATAAACTCAGTATAATTGTTGTTTCAAATTTGAAACAAGCTCTTGTCACACTAGGCACTTTTGAAATATCTACTATTTCCATGAGTAACGTCTTGATCAATCCACAATTTCAAAAATTCATGAACCTGGTACATTACATTAATCACACATATGTTCTACAATGTTATTTAAACCTGATTGTCACAACTAATGTACATACTATACTTTAGCATTGTAGGCATGTTACTTTTAAAGTTTCTATAACATGACACAATTATTCTATTATCATTGTTGGGTAATTACATACTAAAATTCCTAATTTTCCAAAACTTTTTGCACCGAGCACATCTCACTCAAAGTGGATGATACAATTAACTAATCTCATCGAAAATATAGACTTGAAATGGTAAAGGCCGAAAATAAAGATTTTATAGTAACACCAAGTAAGGAGATGAGAAAAGGCATAGAAATTCCGTTGGAATATATTATGGATGGATTCCTAGCTGATTCACAAGTACATACTATCCTCTTGTACTCTTTAAAAATAATAACCATTTTAATATTCAAAATATAATCACAAATATGATATATTGACGATGTGCAGGATTGTTTGTACAACTTCAAAGCAACAATTGTAAACATACTGAATAAAAATGAGCCATGGTATTCATCTTGCAAAAAATGCAGCAAAAAAGTGAAAGTTATAGAACATATTGTATCTTGTAACAATTGCAACAGTGAGAATATAGAATATGAAATGAGGTTAGACTCAGTAAAAACTCGATTCTACATTTACTAATTAGAAAATAAATTAGCTTTAACTTTTAAATGACTCCCCTTTTAAAACAGATATTGCTTACGACTTGAAGTGTGTAGTGGAGAACAATGTGGCCGAGTTATACTATTTGAAGCGGCTAAATATTTACTAGGCTGCAACGTGCAAGACTACATAGAATCAACCTCAATAAAGATATGAACTGTATTTATGCCTAAACATCGTAACACCCAATGGACTACACCACATAGGTACGTTGTCTTATCCATCCTAACTTTTACAGTTATCTTATTGTTATACTTCATAGCACAAAAGAGAAGAAAAGAATTACACGATTACATATACATAACATTTGATGATTTTTTTAATTCTACACATTATGTTAGTTTTGAAATAAAATGCTCCCATCATGCTGCTGAGGAAACTAGACCCCTCAAATAGCTTATGCAATGGGGCATAGTTGAATTGTAGAGGCTTTGACGAGAATGTTATACATGCAGAAAAAACAACAGGTCAATATGCTACAAACCAGATGTTTACTCCAACAATACAACTATAACCACGCCCCTTCCCTTTTTTAAATAGATATTGCTTACGACTTGAAGTGTGTGGTGGAGAACAACGTGCCCGAGTTATACTATTTGAAGTGGCTAAATATTTACTAGGTTGCAACGTGCAAGCCTATAAAAAATCGACCTCAGTAAAGATATGATTTGTATTTATACCTAAACACCTTAACGCATAATGAAATCTGCCGCATAAGTACGTTGTTTAATACATCCTAACTTTTACAATTATCTTATTGTGATACTTAATAGCACAACAGAGAAGAAAAGAATTACACGATTACATATATGTCGCGCCCCGTTTTTTCTCAAAACGGACTTTCCTTTCGGATGCACGACCTAACAACTCTTTTGGGCTTTGGAGTGTTTGAAGAGTCGCCACCTAACGAATTAAGGCGCGTTAGGGCACCTATCTAACCTAATTAAATATAACTAGGGTCAACGAACCAGAGATCAGGGTAAGGGTTCAAGTTACCTCGAGGGGAAGGTATTAGGCATCCCTCGAGGTCCACAAATGTGGGTCCCGGCCGTATCTCATGCAATATGTGGGGGTTACAAGTAGCAAGTATGGTCACTTCATTTATTTGGTTATTTATTAAACATGCTGGCTAAGTGATAATTAACATTAAACAATTAAGGACAGATTATTTATTTATTTAATTAATTAAGCACGCGAAACTAGATGATAACATAAAATTATATAATTAAAATTTCTAAA
Source organism: Solanum piurae (assembly GCA_029582685.1). Taxonomy (NCBI): domain Eukaryota; kingdom Viridiplantae; phylum Streptophyta; class Magnoliopsida; order Solanales; family Solanaceae; genus Solanum; species Solanum piurae. The sequence goes on from JAJOOO010079509.1 coordinate 25,651, forward strand.
ATTATTTAGTTAAACATGCAAGACTAAATGATAACATAATATTAAACAATTAAAATCACTTATTTTATTTTTATTATTTAATTTAAATATGCAAGACTAAGTGATAATATAATAACAAATAAATATTAAACAATTAAGAAAGGGATAAGCAAGGAGACAGAATTTACACAAGTAAGTAAGCAAATAATTAAGTTTTATTTTTTATTAAACTACCCCAAATAAATAATATAAACAATTAATGAAGGTAAAAGGGGACGGGGGACTCTGAAGGACT
>JAJOOO010079510.1:0-18680 GCA_029582685.1 Solanum piurae
GTGCATATAAACACGTAAACAGGCTTCATAATAATGATAAATAATTTAACAAGGACAGAGTGTTATGACAAAATGCAAAGTTCATTTATTTTATTAATAAAGCATGGAGAAATCACTTATTTATTAGTTGATTAAAATGACAGATTATGATGCAAAGGTTAATATTTAAAGCAGAGTTGAATTAGGGTAGCAGATGCAGTAAATTTTTTTTTAAAATAGTAGTAGATTCATTACATTTATGTTGGGTAGCAGAAGTAGTAATATTACGATATTTAATAGTTAAGAGAATGTTACGGAATGCAAATATATATATTAAGCACTTTCGAAGTAGAGAATAGTCATGCATAAATTATTTTTTTTTTTTTTTCAATTGTAGCATATGAAAAGGTTAAGTGATTTATTTAATTTGGTAGAAAACAATTGCAATGCAGATGCTAATTAATTACAGATTAGTTTAAATAGTAACATGTGGGCAGAAATATTGAACAGCAGTGGCAGATTTAATCAGGACAGACAAGTAACAAATGCAGAAGATATTTAATGCGGTAGCCAAATAGAATTGTTTGATTTAGCATGCTGAAAGTGAGTTATCAATTTTATTCAAGTAGCAAAGCAGTTTATTATTATGCAGAAATTAATATTTAAAGCAGAAACTGATCATAGGACAAATCAGGTGTTTAAAATAGATTTTAGCATGCTGGATATAGCTAGTTGTCCTAAATGGCAGAAAAATATGTTACATTTTATTATTATTATTATTAGCAGGAATCAGAAGGCAGATCAGTTTTAATTTTAACAAATTTAAATATATTACAAATTAGTTATTAGGCAACAAATGGTTCTTAAAATCTAAATTAACAAAATTGGATTTAATTAGTATGATTAATACATGCTGAACTTAGTTATTAAAATCCTATAGGCATGGCTTCTAAGTATGAACCTGCTGAAAATATTTACCGATCCTACAAGCGTACTTTCTCTACAAATATGTAATAATATTCAGAAACCTATAGGCATGATTGTCTAGATCCCAAATAATGCAAAGTATAAATGACCCTTATGATTATGATTTCTAAATGATTGAAAGGTCACACATATTGCATACTTCCTATGATTACTAATCAATTTGCACATTAGAAAATTTTTAACCATAAGCCTTCACATATAAGAAAAGGGTTAACATGTCAAATATGCAACACCTAGACGTGATTTATTTTGTAGATGAGGTATTAGACTATTTATTAGAATGCTGATTTTTATAACTCCAAAATATGCATTTAAATGAGTTACCAAAATTAGTTATTACATCCTAAACAAGAGCTCTAAACAAACTAACATGCTAACAGTTTATTAAGAGAACAGTAAGTCAAAATTATGCAACATTAGATCATATATGCACGGAATCTAAATTTATTTCTAAACAAATATTTACTACACTTTCTCACATAGGGAACATTTATTACACTCATTGATGTTACATAAGACATACAAGCCATTGGTTGATTTTAGACGATCATTTAAGAGATATTATGATATATTTGCATGCTTCAAGTAATTTACACATAGGTAGATTTATAGCAATCACACGTAACAAAATGAAGTAAATAAATAAAACAGTTAGCACATAATTCCCCCTCCCCTTAGACGATCCCCAAATTATTTCATATATAGGAGAGAGTTAGTTTATACAAATTATTACAAAGCCGAATCAATAGACGAATATCAAATAAAGTAAAGCTCCAAATGGGCATCCCTTCCCATGGTGACTCTTCGAACTCCCGAACTTATATAACCTGCTAAGCAACAATAGGCATAATACTGCATAATATCTATACATAATATATGATTACCATGTCTAAACCAAAGTGCAAACACATAACATTATAAGTAAAGTCACACATAAAACTCAAACAATTACTATAGACTTATCGTCACATACCAAGATGAGGAGAAGACTGACCCGTAAGCTTCCCTTTGTTTATTTCACACATACAACAATATTCATAAATAAAATGATGCAAGATAAAAATTAAATTAATGGAGAAGAGCTAACCAATTGTGCAGAATATATATATCAGCAATGAAGTACTTAGCAGGATGTTCAATTCAAAAACAGCAACACAGCAAAATCACAAAGAATGATCCAAAGCTTCACTAGAGTCCTTATTTTTCTTTTCAAGAGTAGAGAGTAAAAATTTTAGTATTCAAGAATGGTGTGTGTGCAATTCGGATATCTTCCACCGCCTCAATAATGAACTAAGAGGTCTCTTTATATAGTGAAAGGGAGGGCACATAATAAGAGAAAAGAAATAAATTAAGAGTCATTCTCAACAATATTTCCTTAACCAAGAAATAAAAAATCAGCACCATTATTTACCTTAACCGGGTGCCTTTACCAAAAATAAACAAAAAATAAACAACAATATACAATATAATTAAGGAAAAACAATCAATTAACATGTCATCTTATTTACTATAATATTACTGTTATTTGAAGACAATTAAGGATAGTTATTTAAGGGTAGGAATACCATTTACAGCCTTAAACCTTACCATAACAAAAAGTGAGCAAATTGGTAAGAAACAAATACTTTAGCATGAAGGACAACTAATAAGTCCAATTCGGTGACGAGAGGAAACGATAAAGAAAATGGTAAATTAAACATATATTATCAATATTATCAAAACAGTCTACAAGAGCAAGTATTAAGGCGCCAATTACAGAGACCAATCAATAACATAGAGAATAGGCAATTATGCATTACCATTATCAAACTCCAAAATCAATTCGATAATATTCTACACTAGACAATTTATTCTAATTCTAATTTCACCATGGTGTAAAATCAACTAAGGATAACCATAAATAATAATAAACTAACAATTATTATAATTACATAAAATCAGTCATATTGAACCTTACCACAAATAGCCTCAGATCGATCAATTACCAAGCAAACTACACCATAATTAAGGTAGAATTTATTTTAATTCTAATTTCAATCAAATGTAAAGATCAATTAGGGCCTGAGAATACTGAAACTATGCAGAAATTAGTGAGCATGTAAAATCAGCTAACACTTATAAAATAAAACAATGCACCTCCAAACAAACCCAAGTTGAAACAGGTGCAGGTTCGATGAGCTATCAACTTTATGCATAATCATGAACAAATGCAGTCAATACCAAATGCTTGCTCAAATCAAACAGAAATCACAGGAATTTGCCCAATATAAGACTGACATCTATTTCAATTTTTTTTTTTTTTTTTAGTACGCATTCATAAAAGATGGCAGAACTCATAGTCAAATTTAAGCTAGTTACTAGAAGACCGATAAATAAAAATCAAACCTGGACGGATCTGTCGAGATCCGTCTTGTAAAAAATTCCAGAACTTCAAGCCTCGCCGGAGCTTGTTGTCTCGTTTGCTTGTCCGTCCTCGTCCCTGTTGCTATTGTTGTTTTCGCTGCTCGCTGAGGAACTCTTGCCGGAGCCGCTGTTGATTCCAGTCGGAGTGCTGCCAGTTGCTGGAGTTGCTGTCCGACTGCTGCTGGTTGCTGTCCGGCTGGAGCTGCTGCTGTCGTGAGCCTCGCCAGGTGCTGCTGTCTTCGTCGGAAAAAGGAGAAAAAGAGAAGAGGAGAGGAGCAGCAGCCGTGCTGCTGCTGCTGCTGGCGGAGAAAACCAGAGAAGAGGGAGATGGGGGGAGCGGCGGCTGATTGAGAGGAGAGGGAGAGATGAATAATCTTTTAGGTTTTGGGGGAAAATTGATTAAAAAGGAAAGATATGAGATACTCAACCTTGACCTTTGATTCTAATAAGATGTAGGGCTAAGATTTGATCTTGGATTTAATGAAAACATGGACGGATGAGATTAACTCATTTGCAATCTGAAAATGGAATAAGAAGGCTAAAATTGAAATCAACAAAGGCTATAATTGAAAAAATGAAAATTTGAATTGAAATGGCTAAAATTGAAATGAATTAGAACGAGATAGGCTAATATTTAAATGATTTTGAGGAAATTTTAAGAAATGCTATTCAATTAAAAATACTACAAATATTATAATTAAAATCACTTAAATTTTAAAACATTTAAATTATTTTGAGTTTTTACTAATAATTTTAAAACATTTTATTAATATTTACGATAATTTTATAAAGCAAGCATACTAAAATACATAATTTTTAGACAAAATCAATTAAAATTTTAACCTCGCATTTAATCGAATAGCATTCCAAAAAATGGTTAGAGGTCGGTCAAAATTGGGTGTCAACATACATAACAATTGAAGATTCTTTTAATTTTATACAGTAGGTTTGTTTTCAAAGAAAATGTGCCCATCATGTTGTTGAGAAAACTGGACCCCTCAAATGGCATATGTAATGGGACATGGTTGATTTGTAGAGGCTTTGACGAGAATGGCATACATGCAGAAACAACAACAGGTCAATATACCACAAACTATGTGTTTACTCTAACAATACAACTATCACCCCCCCTCGCGAAAATGAAGAATACCCTTTCAAATTTATTCGGAAATAATTTTCAATACGTCTGTGTTTTTGCAATGATGATAAATAAAGCTAAAGGTCAAACGATATCAAATGTAGGAGTATACCTACCACAACATACTTTCTCGCATGGCAAACTATATGTTACACTATCTAGAGAAATATCTATGCCAACAAAAATCGTGCAGGTCATGTCTGAACAACCAAATCCATGCACCGGGATATACACAAGAAATATTGTCAACAAGAAAGTATTAGGTGATATTTGATTAATACCAAAATTGTAAGAAATCAAACAGGAATAAACATACACCACACATGTAGCTAATTAATATTATATTGGACGAATTCTTAGGTTTGGTGGAAGAGGAGACGATATGAAAAACAATAGACATCTACCACAAAAGACGTTACTTTTGTGTATATAAAGTAATTCAAATACTGAGTACACTGAATTTCAATTATTAAAAGGGAACATATAGTTCATGACACGACATAACTAAGAGGACAGACTGTTAATTTGTGCACAATTACTTACTAACAAATTGCCTAATAACAATTTAAGAATACAACATTCTTCACTACATGCCCAACAAGCAAGAAGGAAAATAGATTGGTCATTCACTTAGTATGACATAGTGCAATATTAAATACATATTGATATGTTGAAAGCCTAAAATATACATAAAAAATAAAATATCTCATGTATAGGGATCTCAAGACTAAACCTACACAACGCACGTGTAGTGAATCTAGTATACTTAAATTCATCAAATATTCACAAGAAAATATAATGGAAAGAGCATCAATAATTTTGACAAATAATTACATAAGTTTTTGTACTATCTTAATGTAACCCAAAATTAATTTCTTTTCATAAACACTTAAATATATACATACTCTTACGCCAATTTATATGATATATTTTTATTCTTGAAATCAAGCAATGTGAAATTTAATTAATATTTTAAAATATATTTTTATTTTTTATATTAACATAAGAATTACAATTTATAATGGTTGTTCATAAATAATCCTTCCCACTAAGTTGCAATTCAACCAAAAATACTATAAGTTGCAATTCTTATCATGTTAGCATATGAAAATAATACATTTTATAGCTTGAATTTCGAGAAAAAAATAATCAAATAAAATGATGGAGAGAGTAAAATGAAAAAAATAAAATTGATTAATGTAATTTAAATAGCTATTTATGTTTATCCTAAAACTAAAACAATTCTTTTTATGAGGTACATAATTATTTGACTTTAAATTAAAATTAGTATCGATATATTTATCTCTATTTGATTTTTGACAAATGAGTATTATGAACTATAAAAAAGGTAAGGAAAATAAATATTAATTTTAATATAGTACTATTTTTCTTCTTTGATCTTGTCATTGTATTATTTTAAATTTATGTAATGAAATATATTAAAATTAAAAATAATAATATCAAGTACTTATATTAAAGAGAGGGGTAAATAGAAGGTGGGATGGAGGAGTGAGAAGAGAAAGGGAGAGATTGAAAAGACATGAGACCTACATAAATGTATTTTTTTCTATTAAAAAAATGACATAATACATAAGCATGATCCTTAACTTGACACCAGCGGGCAATTATGACCTTTAATTTTGGGTGTGCATAAATAGACATTTAAATTTGTATAAATAGATACATTCGTCTTACATGACACCCTACATGGAAATTTTGTGTCCTATGTGGCGTCCTACATGTATTATGTCATGTAGGACATGTGTGTCTACTTGTTCAATTTTTACAAGTTTAATGTCTATTTATACACACTCAAAATTGGAAGGCATAATTATCCGTTGAAGTCAAGTTAAGGTGATGTTTATGTATTATTCCAAATACAACTATTACATGTATACCTCATCAACCGTAAAATTTTTCAACATACACTGACATTTGGAGTCGCCGGAGAGTGTTGCCGGAATGGAGCGAGCTGGGTTGATAACCCTTAACACCGTAGTTTCACCTCTCCATTTCCGGGCAAAAGCTTCAATTTTCCGTCCATTTTTGTTACCCAAAGTGGTGCACAACCTCCATTTCCCTCTCTTATCTTCCTCTTCACGTTTATCTCCACTCCCTTCTCTATGTATGTTTATTCCTCCTTTTTTCTGATTTGGGTTAATCTTAAATTTTGATATTTTGTGCCCCAGCTGGTGCTGTTGAAGATTGATATTCGTTTGCAGGTGTAAGAAGTGATGCTAACACTATGCCTAATGGCGCTGGGGGTGTAGCAGCTCAGAATAAACTCCTGCAAGTGGTGTTAGTTTCTCCTCAGGTAGTGAACAAATATAAATACATTTTTATTGTCTTTCTCGTTTAGCTTTGAACGTGCAATGAGATAGTTTTAGGATTGCATTGTGAAGATAACTAGAAAAAGAACAGGAATGCGTCATAGACAAAGTAAGAAACTATTAGTAGCAGGTATAAGTGGAATTAGGATCTTACACTCTCTTTTCATAACCTATAAAAGGGTTAAGGTTCTTGACAAGCAACTCTTAAAGTAGTTGGATATACCCCCTCATAGTTATATCTGAACTTAAATGAATTGGAATTTGTGACCAGGACTCCAGGAGTATGTTCCTGTCTACAAGGGAAGTTCAATATAATTTTTCCAATCAAATTGCTTACTTTTGCAATGTGGATTAGGCATTTCTTGATTTCTGTATGGGTTGCAATTCCGCAAATCGTTAGTGTATTGTTCATACTAGAAGTAACGATAGTATTACTGCAATCTAATACATAGTTTTAGTGTCTCACTTCAAACACCAACACACGAACACAAGCTGATTCCAAAGTATATTTTTGTTTGAGTAACCAAGAGGCTAAAATATTCAGGTGTTGCAACCTTAAGTATTCAGAGCTGGTTTTGCAACTATTAGCATGTTATTTATGTCAGGATTGTAACAGGTTATAGATTATTTATATCATAAAATTATGGGTTGATACCTATCTAGTGGCTTGCTTTTTGGATTTAATCCAACGAAAAGATTATCACTTGAATATATATTAGGATGTTTGCTTAGCTCTACGAGGTTTTGGGAATGCAGTACGCGGTTACAATTGTTTTCTCTAAAGCTTGTACGTATCTACTTAAATTTTCCCTTTTGTTTAGGTTTTGGGCTCTTCTTCAATCTGTCAGATTCCCTTGCTTTTGTTTAACCTTAGGTGAAATATGTTGCTCTCTGTAGCCTTAAAATGAAAAAATGTGTGGTCAGAAGTAAAATTGTAGAAGCATGCTAGGGCTCCGGTCCTCCTGAAACTGTAAAGTGCGCCTCATAGAAAGAACTATGAAAGTGGTTCCATTTAGTTTTGTTTTTTCTTGCAAGATTAATCCTTGTACTGTAGAAATGTAACACTATTTTCTCATTTACTTAATAATAAAAATGTTCAGCGAGGGCGGTATGCTGGCTAGTTTGGTTTGAGGCTGGCTGCCACTTTTTTGGAGCAGTCTTGGGTGGGTTTTGGTTCATCCTTGTTTTGTGTCTAAACTGGGAAGAAAGGACTCTGTGACATCACTAGTTTTGATCATGTTACAGGGTTCGTACTTCCATTACAATATTTTGCAATCTTACCAATTAAAGGAAGTTCTAGTCATGATTCCGAAAATGAGATGGTGTTAAATTTGGATTGTCCGATTCCTTTTTTCTGTTCTTCTTGTATTGACACGATCATAATTCATAACTATTGATTGGTTCTGGTGTCTTGGCCTATTGACAACACAGACATCAGTAACTATAAAGTATAAACATAGACTTTGTTGTGAGTTGTAATCTATAGGCAGGGTTGGAAATTGACTTAAACCTCTCAATACTCAACTTTCAATCATTTGAATGAAAAGCTCACTTGTCAATTCATGGAGCAATGCATTCAAGAGCAACAAAGTCTATCAATATTTCACTTTTAGCTGTGCTTTTATAATACTGGTTTTTTCCTTATCATTTTTTAATTTCAGTCTTCCGATTTGATCATTGTCGGACAGCTATAAATGCTGGTAAAGATAGTTGATGTTTCTAATATACACTGCTAATATCATTGTGATCTAGAATCTATAACACTTTTAATCATTGTTATCTAGACTCTGCTAGAATCATTGTGGTCTAGACTCTAGAATGCTTTTAATTTCGTCTAGAGGGCAAGGTATGCTCACACCCACCCTCCCCAGACCCCACTTGTGGGACATCACTGGGTGTGTTATTACTGTTGTTGTTGTTGACTTTTCTAACAATATTTTGAATTGAATCTGGGAATTCGCTTTTGCTGGAAAATCTCCACATTAATCAGGGGAACAATTTCTTATATATATAAATGACAACAAACAAATGGATTTCAGAGGTTCTACTCTCTGTAGTTGATGCTTGAATGCAAAATATAGACGTTATTACCATGCTTAGTTTCAACTTTCAAGTGCCATGACTTCATATTGATATGTTACCTGCAGGATGTTCATATGTTTTTTTTGCATGGGATTATAGTCGTTCCTCTTGTGTGTATGTGATTTGTAATCGGATAAAAAAAACACCTGTTTCTATAAATGACATCTTGATGGTACTATAGATAAATTACTGTGTGGCATTCCTGATATGAATCATAGAGTAAAATAAAAAATGCAAGCACATTTTTATTTGTAGAAAACTGAGTTGTCTAGACTGTTCAGCCTCTGCAGCTTTTGTCTAATATGTATTATATCAGTAAAGATTTGAGTAAAAGTCCTCCATATATGGATATTTTTCAACCAGAACCAATAGGGAAGTCCCGATTCATTGGGACTGTTGATACAATCAAATAGAAACCCCCAAGGGTGTCATATTCTAGGAGCCCAAACTATGTAATTTAATAGATCCTCTTGCAGATCAAGGTCTCCTTCTCTTTCCCTTTCTTCAAACTCCGATTCATATTTTTTATAGAGAAATCTCTAATCAAGGGTATCTCTTCTCGAGAAACAAATGGGCTATTTCCTTGCAACATTGTGCACAATTTCATACAGGGCTAATATATTTTTAATAAGATATTGGTAGATGCCAAGATTGACCTAGTGGTCAATAAAGTGGTTGAGAACCTTGAGACTCAGCTGAAACAAAAAATACTAGGTGATTCTTCCTATTTGTCCTAGCCTTGGTGGATAGAGTTACTTGGTACCTATTGCTGGTGGGAGGTGGCAGGTATCCCGTGGAATTAGTCGAGGTGCACGAAAGTTGGCCCGGACACCATGGTCACCCAAAAAAAAAAAAAACTCAAGATTTTAGAACGGTTTGGGTCTGTACCAGCTAAGTATACAGATCCATTTTTGATAGGATATCGCATGACCAAGTTAAATTAGCTGGTTTGTCTTTCCCAAATTTCCCCTCTGTGTGGTATTTAAGCTCGAGAAGGTGACAAAAACTGGTAGCATATGACTCCCGTGTCCAAGCATGTAGTCCTGACTTACCAACTTTTCAATTTGTTTAATCCGTCTTGAGAAACTTTTGATTTCTTTCCCCCATTTTAACAAATTAAGGAAATTTCTCTCTCTCTCCCCCACCCCTCTGGCCCGTCCCCCTTAGATAATGAAGTTATTATTCTTATTTAAAGAGTTTGTAAAAACAATTCTTTTTAGTTAAAAGGTTTTGATAGCGGGTGCTTTGATACAGTTTGAGGTTTGACAGTTTCCATCAGCTTGGTTCAGCAGGAGATACATCTATTTTGTCTGCAGTTTGTTACGTAATGATGTTAAATAGGTGAATCATACAGTGTTATCAGTCTATGCTATAGGATATTTACATTTCTTCTTTGATAGTGTGTTTATTACTTCATCTTCATAAGCAGGGAAACTATCACATAAGCATTCGAACACATACTTTTTGGATTGAAAAACGACTTAAATGGTTATATTTCTTCTATTTCTCTGTATTGATAGATACCTGGAAACACTGGAAGCATAGCAAGAACTTGTGCAGCATCAGCCGTTGGACTGCACCTAGTTAAGGTATCAATGCATATTTATTACTAGTTTAAATATCTTAGTAACATTCTTGCATGGTGCTAGAATAGCTATTACTTTTCACTAGTAAAATTTATTTGGCTCCTATTACTGTGACATCAAGACTTGTATTCTTAATTTTCTTTGCTTCTGCAGCCATTAGGATTTCCAATTGATAATACAAAGTTGAAGCGCGCTGGACTTGATTATTGGCCGTATCCTTTTAGCAGTTCACTAGTTGTGAATTTTAATATTCTTTGGTCTAGGAGCGTGTTCCTGTGCAATGTACAGATATCTGAAACTCTTCATCATGTTTTCTTGTTTTTTTCGTACTAATTGTTATGAAACTGTAGAATATAAAAAAAAAGAACCTTGGGCCTAACTCAACCTCAAAAGCTTGCTCATGGAGGATTGTCCAAGACTATAATGGAGTCCATGTCCCACAAACGATGTAGGACTCCAACAACCCCCACACTCCCAGGACTGGACATCTTGAGCGTGGGCAATATAAGACCCCAATATCAGGAATAGTGAATTGAGATAGGCCCAAGGTCCATTTAACATGGTATCAGAGCAAGACCCATCTCAATTCTTGTTTCCTGATGTTGGGCTCCTATATTAAATTTTCACGCTCTGGATTTCCATCCCTGGGTATGAGGGGTGTGTGAAGAGTCCCACATCGGTTGTTTAGGGGATGAGTGGTCTCTTTAATATGACATTGACAATCCTTACCTCTTGAGCTAGTTTTTGGGTTTGAGTTAAACCCGAAGTCCATTTAACAATATTTTTGGGTTATAACAAATCTTAGCACTCATTGTTTGTCTGTTTTGCTGCATTCATCATTTCTTCAGTTAGTCAGTGTTTCAAATGTTAGAGTTCTCTTTAGTGCTCATATCTATAGATCTCTATATTGTAAGTTGTCGATTTTCATAAAATTCTCAACTGTTAACTCTTCACAACAGATATGTTGTTGTCAAAGTGCATCGGTCCTGGGATGAATTCCGGGAGTACTTCATGGGACAGGTTTTTTAAATACCTCATCATATAGTTCCAAAACATTCAGATAACATAGATTAAATTCCTTCTTCCTTTTCTTCAGGCTGGGGCAAAGAGGCTGTTGGCATTTACAAAGAGAGGAACAGCTACACATTCAGTAAGTTTAGATGCTTTTTCTACTCATATAGTTCTCTCAGTTTTAACCTTGGGAAATTTTTTGGCCAAATGAGACCAATTTATTCTGTCTTGAATTGGAAGAAAACATAGAAATCCTCTTTTTTTTTTTTTGGTTGATAAAGCAATGTTCTTTTTGTTGTCACTGTAAAATTTATAATGTTGGAACAAGGTAGACCTAAAATCATTCAAAGGAAGTTGTCTCGAAGGACCAACAATTTCTTGAATCTGTGCAGACTTAGTGAAAGATAGGGCACAATGGAAGAAAACGATTTATCCAGGAGATATCTAGTAGCTGAGGATATATTTCGGCCATGTTAGCACCTTTACGTCCTATGCTTTCAAGGAGTTGAGCTTTTCAGAAATTTACACATCAGTAGAAAATATAAAGAACTTCTAGTGCCTTTTATTTTATATAATATAAGTCTAAGATGAGTTTAAATAGAGTAATATGGTAAGTGAGGATTCATATGTTGCACTAAATGCTGATGCTGCAGATTTTTCTCTAGTTTATTTGAGATAGGCTAAAGTACTAGATGCAAGACTTATTTAAACTAAATTAGTTTTAGACCAATTCTAAATTCTTTTTGGTGAGACCCTACAGATTTGATCAACCACCTCTTGCTGTTTCAATACTTTCCATCTCTTTTGTGTTCTTAGAATTTCAAATGATTTTGAGCATCTCAATTCAATTGCTTTCAGCTTTACTTTTCCCTTTCTGTTTGTTTACTTCTATTCTTCAATTGTGACTCCAACAAGTCTGGAGCTGAGTTGTAGTTGATTGATTGTTGAGCGTTTTACCAGGAACTACTTTAGTTATTCTTTCTATACAAGAAATTGTAGTCTTCTCTTTCATGTTCTTTCCTTTTCTTTGGTTTCTGAGGTTGGAGAAGTAGGAGGTGGAAGGCACCAAGGAAATTCTAATAGAACAAGGAATAGGTAGAAAACGAAACTAATTTGTTTAACTATAAGGAATCTGGAGATTAAAACTAGCAAAACGAATTCTCTTTCATGTTCTTTCCTTTTTCCATTTTGCTTTCTTGAAAACTATAAGGAATCTGGCTAAAGTGGAATTCTTCTTGGCTCCAAAAGTATTTTTGTTGAAAAGCCAAAGATTTCCTCTAGTTTCTTCACAGTTCTTTTCAAGCATTGTTGCTTGTTCTCATCAACGGTTCTCTTGTCTAATGGAACACACTATATTAATCAAAGGGGACTCGTGCCGCCGTCCACTACCTTTCATGATGAAAGCCGGATTAATATAAACAAACCTTTCCTTATATTGTGAATTTGGTGTAACTCTAGTATCATTGATGCAGGACTTCTCCTACAAAAAGGGCGATTGGCTTGTATTTGGGTCAGAAACGAAAGGGTTACCTCCTGAAGCCCTGCTTGATTGCAAGAGTGAATCTCTTGGAGGAGGAACCCTACGGATTCCCATGGTTGAAACATATGTTAGGTGCTTGAATTTATCAGTAAGTGTTGGTATTGCTGTATATGAAGCTTCTCGACAAATAAACTATGAACAACTTCAATGTCCACCTGACACTTGTATGGATACCGAAACATCATTTGTTACTGAAGATATTTTTGCTTAAACTTCTTCACATTGCATTTCTACAAATCCTATGTGCCTTACACAATGAAGCAGCAAACAGGAAAAGATCAGCATGTCTAGATCATAAGGTGTTTATATCTTAGTTATTGAGTTCTCTCTCTTCTTGTGTTGCCATTTTCTGCACTTACAATGTCTTTTTTAGATTCAATCCATCATTACTAATACTATATACATTGAGAAATGTCGTTTTCGTTGCTCAAAGGATGAATTAAAATCTCCAGGTTTTGCTAACATAGTGTAGTATAAAATGTGAGAAATGAAAATGGCTAAACAGGATGAGTATATGAAAAGACCATTCTGGCATCTTCATGTGTATGCTTCTTGACACTTGCATGTGAGGGAGAGGGCAACAAGCTAGCTGTTTCTATCAGACAACACAATTTCCATGTTCTCTTCAACAGTGAAAATGAAAGCACCATTCCTAAATATCCCAAAAATGTGATGTTCTTTGGTCTAAAAAAATCTCATTATTTGCATACAATGAAAATGGTTGTATTGTATTGTATATATAGTAAATATTATCACCAACATTTCAAATCCTTTTTCCCCCTCTCTTCCCCTTGTTATTTCTTCTTAATAATAAAGTGTGTGAGTTTGTAAATCAATATAAGGTGCGTCAACAGTAGATATCATGTGTTTTCGACTGTCGACGGGGGAGCGATTATGAGGTGAAGCACCAATAAAATGAAAGTTTAAATAGTCAATCAATTGAAATATTGTCGGTGTGTTATCCGAAATTGCTCAATTTTACACTTTAGTATACTTGTGGTCAGAGACGGAGCCAGGATTAAGAGTTTGGGGTTCTAAATTTCCTTTAAAAAAGAGAGGGACCATTTCTATGGTCTATTCCTTACCACTAAACTATCAATCAATTTTGTTAGAGGTTTACAAGTTAATATAAGTATATATTTATTTAATTTTCTAGTACAAATACAAGGCTTATGAAAAAACTAATGGGTTCGTCTGAATCCATGAACCCCACCTAGCTCCGCCTCTGCTTAAATTCTATACCACAACAAATTAAATTTTTGTTTTAATATCTCATTCTTGCATTTAAAAGAAAGTCTCATTTTTTTTCCCTTGATTTCTAATGTAGTTCTTAACTTGAGGGTAATTCTAAATCACATTTTTGAACTATTTTTCTAAAAAATAATTGGATATGTGAAATTCACCCATTTCAAACTAAACTTTTGGTAAGGCAAGGACAAATACAAAACAATATATAAAGTGAGACAAAATTGTACAATTTATAATATAATAAAAATATTTTTGGACCTTTCCCCGTCCAAATCAATCACTTAGGGGTCGTTTGGTACAAAAATTAATAATGCAGAGATTAATAATGCAGGGATTAGTAATGTAGGAATTAGTAGTGCAGGGATTAGTAATGCAAAGTTTATTTTTATCAAGTGTTTGATTCATTTTTTCCAACCTCATCTTGTGTTTGGATCAAAACTCTATAAAAAGCTTCTTTTCAATTATATCTTTGAATTATTATGTAATTGGGTCAAGGTAGATAATTGTCGGACAATATTTTTTTATAACATTCTAACTAGCTATGAGAAGAACAATTTTGTTGTGATATTTGCTATTTTTTCACTTGAATTATTTGATGATAAATAATTGTCATCTTAATAAATTAATCACTCACAAAATCATTTTTCAATTTAAAAAAGATAAACCATCTACTTTTAAAATCGAAAAAATGGTCAACGATGGTAAAATTGAATAAGCCATCTACATTTACACATAAAAATTGTGAGTGGTAGTTATAATGTGTATGTAATTTTTTAAATTGTTCAAAATACAAATAATTAGAAAACCAAGCAAATATAAATATATATATATAATCACAAACGTCATTACTAGTGCAAATATAAATCATAAAATCAAGAAAATAAACAAAATAAATTAAAATGATTTGAGGGATATTTTTGTCTTTACATAGACTTATCCCATGATATTATATCCTATGTATTACTAATAGCTCCAAATGGAAGGTATTAGTAATACATCCTATAATACCAGGTAGGAGGTATTACTAATCCATGGATTAGTTATACATAGGCACAAATTCCTACCAAACATGGTACTAAATAATACCTTACATAATACATGAATTATTTCTTCTAATACGGCCTATCAAACGATCCCATAGTAATATGCAGATAACAGTTAGTTACTATATATATACACTCAAGCAAACTAAAATTATACTCCAAAGTCATGACTTTTTCTGCTTAAATTATGTAAAAAAACAAATAATTTAAGGACAATCTCATGTGGAGCTAGCAAAGCAACAAATTAATGACCCCAAAATCCAGCTCAAATATCTGCATGATTTTCAGGTCAATTATTTTCAACAAATTAAGACTCATTTAATTTCTATTTGGACCCATTCATATGAATGAATTCAAGAATAGTCTTCCTATGTCGGTGGTTGTACACTTTTAATGCATTGGTATAACCAAATTTCTCCAAATTAACTTATCGTAGTGAGAATTAATTTAGAAATTCGACAGATAATTTGAGATCGAGGAATTAGTTTTCATTATCTCTTCAATAATTTTATCATATTATTAATTATTAGTAAGAAAAAAGAAAGAGGCTGAGGATTCCTTCAAAAATGCAAATGCTGAAAAACAGTGAATCTTTGACAGTTAGCTGAATAAGTCTAAAAGGTAAAAATAAAATAATTGAAGATAGTGCAATAGTTTAATTCCATTGCACATGAGCCAACGTGCCACAATATCTCATATAGTGTGATATAGTCATATATAGATCATTGCTTTTTTCTTTTGTTTAATAGATCAAAACTTTTAAAAAATAATACTTCTAACCAATTTCAGGATTTTCATAAAAAATATTTAAAATAATTATACGAAGAAAATAAGAGAACTCAATATTAATTATATATCAAAAATATTACTTTCTCTATCCCTAATTATTTGTCTACTTTTGAATTGACACACCTATTAAGAAATCAATTAATGATATAGTGAGTTTACCATTTTACTCTTATTAATTATGAAGTGGATGAAAAGTTCTGCATTTTTCAAAATAATTAGTTATTTAATTGAGGGTATAATCGGTAAAAAAAATTGTTCTTTCTTGATTTGTCAAAATGGACAAGTAATTATGGACAACTATAAAATGAAAAAGTGGACAAATAATTAGGGACAAAGGGAGTAACTTTTAATTTTATAGAGTACTCATATTCCGAGGGAAAGGATTTGAACAACTTTGTTTCCTTAATTAAATTAATTATTTTGTACTTTCTACATCGAAATATATTTGTATAGTAATTATTTTTTTGCTATTTTTACTTATATAAATAAATGTTAGAGTTTTGATTATTATTAATAAAATTAATTTTCTCATTATGCTAATTAATTCTTGTAGTAGGGGCCTATATTTTTTGTCAGGAAAAAAATAAGCCAACACTTTAAGAAGGAAAATAAAATTTTAAAAGAGTAAAAAGTGACCAAATAACAGATCCAAAAAACCTTTATAAAGCCAACATTATAAATTGCTTCCAACTCTCTGCAATAAAATACTGACCCTTCACGTGCCCTCTTCTCTACTACGTATATGGACAACTATACTTTTTATTGTATTTTTTTATTGAGATTGTTGAATATATTCAAATTAAAATGAAGGAAGAAATAAAAGTAAATAAATAAATAAGGAGGAAGATAAAATGATTGTAATATGCCAAATCAATTTATAAATTTCTTCGGAGAGTAGCATGAATATGTTCTTAAATTCTGCAGGAATTATTAATATTTTTTTATTTGACTAATTAAATTTAAATATATCGCAACATGAGAAATACACTCCTAAATTCTCACAAAATTTAAGAGCGTTTTCAAGATTGCTCTAACGAGAGTTTGGGACCATTATTATGTCATGTAACACATAAGAGGTTATATCAAATTTAGTTAATCAAGTAAATAAATATTTTTCAAGCTATTAATAATTTAAAATAAAAATAATAATTCATATCAAATTCAAAAATGCTTGTTAATATATTTCCTATATATAAATATAACCTCTCATCCTCTTCACTACTTCACTACTTCACAGAAGAAACACTCTCTGTAAATAGAAAAATAGAGAGTAATAGTACTGAATTTTGTTATAGAGAGAGGAGAAATGGCTCTCACCGGAATAACATTGTTGGTCACTCTCATGGTGGTGGCCGCCGTTACTTTGCCGGCAAATGCCTGCCTGCCGGCGGACCAAGCAGCATTGATGGATATCAAAGCAGCTCTTAAGGAGCCATATTTGGGCATTTTCAACACATGGACCGGCAGCAACTGTTGCCAGGACTGGCATGGTGTTAGCTGTGACCCGACTACTCAACGGGTTGCAGACATTGTTCTTCGGGGAGAATCCGAAGATCCGATTTACGAGAAAGCCGGCCGGTCTGGTTACATGACCGGTTCACTCTCCCCTTCTCTCTGCAAACTCGACAAGCTCACTACACTCATCGTCGCCGACTGGAAAGATATCTCCGGCGAAATTCCGGCTTGTGTCACTTCATTACCAGATCTCCGTATCCTTGAACTCATCGGCAACAAAATCACCGGTCAAATCCCGGAAAACATCGGCCAGCTGAGTAAACTCACTGTTCTAAACCTCGCCGATAATAAAATCTGCGGTTCAATCCCCGCCTCCATTGTCAACCTCGGAAAACTAAAGCACCTTGAGCTCAGCAACAATCAACTCTCCGGCGAAATTCCGTCCGATATCGGAAATCTCGGAATGATGAGCCGAGCACTACTCAACAAGAACAAACTCACAGGTTCAATCCCTAACTCAATCACTCAACTTCGCCGGTTAGCGGATCTAGATCTATCAATGAACCAAATCACCGGTTCACTCCCAGCTCAGCTCGGTTCAATGCCGGTTCTCTCAACTCTAAACCTCGATTCCAACCAAATCTCCAGTTCAATCCCCACAAATCTACTTAGCAGCAGCGGATTAAACATCTTAAACTTAAGCAGAAACTCATTAGAAGGAGAATTACCAGATGTTTTTTGCTCAAAAACGTACTTCACACATCTGGATTTATCATACAATAATCTTCGAGGTTCAGTTCCAAAATCATTATCATCAGCTAAGTACATTGGCCATTTGGATTTGAGCCATAATCACCTTTGTGGCCCGATTCCAAACGGGTCACCGTTCGATCATCTAGAAGCTTCTTCTTTCTCTAACAACGATTGTTTGTGTGGATCGCCGTTACGTACTTGTTAATTCTTTTTTGTTTACTTACTAAGTTCGTAATTAATCGAAATTATCGGTTGATTACGCATAAATGGATGTGTAATTGTGTATTATGTTGTTATGATAAAAAAAAAATCTTATTGTGTTTAGCTTAATTATTA
>JAJOOO010079511.1:0-40868 GCA_029582685.1 Solanum piurae
CTAGAATATGTTGAACTATTGTAAGAGTACTTTTTGAACTATTGTGTACACATAATTAGAATATTGCTTTATAAGTATGTGTATGTACACAAGACATACTATCTTTTGAAGTTTATTGCAAATCTATATATTTGAATTACTTATTAGCTAATTTAATGTTTGAGATTATTTATTGCAAAACAATATTGGTGTTTTTTAATTAGAAATTGTGGCATATAAATATTTTATTGCCAAAATAATATTACCACACTTAAAAGTGTAACCAAAGGACTATAAATTGTGGTATGTACATGGGCAAGGACTACATTTGAAAGTGTTGTCATACATAAGATAGAAAAGACAACACTTTAAAATCGTGGGCAATAAGGAAGCAAAGGCCACACTTGATTTATGGATTATAAATTTAAGCATGTACATAAGAAAACTTACACTTAATAAGTGTTGCTGTAGATGAGATATAAAAGGCGACACTTTTAAAGTGTGACCAATAACAACAGTTTAGGTACTTTAATGGTCGGGGTTTAATTTATATATAGTAACTATGGTAGCGAATGCCGACTGCTGCAGTCGGCAGGTATTTTCCGACGCTCAGTCTGTCGACTACTCAAAAGTAGTCGGAAAGTCATGGGAAAACTCCATTTTTCGACTACATTCCGACAAATTTTGAAGTCAGCAAACAACGAAAGTCTAGTAGTGTAATATATTCGATATTTGTATTAAATGTCGCTATTTTAGCAACACTTTTACTAAAAATCGCTAAAATCAATGACATTTTACAACAAATGTCACTATTTTAGTGACATTTTTTCTAAATGTCACTAAAATCAATGACATTTTGCAGTAAATGTCATAACATATTCAACATTTATATTAAATGTCACTATTTAAGCGATATTTTTTCTAAATGTCACTAAAATCAATGACATTTTGTAATAAATGTCATATTATATTCGACATTTGTAGCAAATGTCATCATTTAATTGACATTTTCCCTAAATGTCGCTAAAAAAACAACATTCTGCAATAAATGTCATTATTTTAGTGACATTTTTTCTAACTGTCACTAAAATCAATGACATTTTGCAGTAAATGTCATAATATATTCGACATTTATAGTAAATGTCACTATTTAAGTGACATTTTTTCTAAATGTCACTAAAATCAATGACATTTTGTAATAAATGTCATATTATATTTGACATTTGTAGCAAAATGTCATCATTTAAATGACATTTTTGCTAAATGTCGCTAAAAACAACGACATTTTGCAATAAATGTCATTATCATAGTGACATTTTGGACCTAATGTCATTATATTTACGATATTTGATACCAAATATCATTATTTTTACGAGATTTGACTTCAAATGTCATTGTTTTATGACGTTTTGTTCTTAAATGTTGTGAAATTCTTTAGTTTCCGACATTCGTTTCAAATGTCACCAATTTAATGTCGTTGTATGTATATTTTCTTGTAGTGAAACCACACATATTTCGCTCAATTGAATCAAATTGGCATGTGGGTGAACTAACCCAATGTTATGTGATTACACATACCTTTTAGGGATCACCGCGATGAATTCCACAAGCTATCCTTGATGAAATCGACGAATCTTGAACGTTCTTCTTCGTTCTCCTCTTTTCTGATCTTCTCCAAGCCCTATGGTGAAAATTCACTTTTCTAAAACTGACTAAAATCTGACTTTACCCCAATTAAACTCCTAAAAATGAATTAAAATAATTAGATAAGGAAAAGACTAAATTACCCTTCCAAAATCTGGATTAGACTTTCCTTAATCCTACAACCCAACTTCCAAAGGGCATAACTTACTCATACGAACTCGGAATTGTACGTGCAAACTTGGCGGCGTTGGAAAGATCATTCCAACAGATTTCGAACCATGTCTGGAAGTACACCTAAATCATCCCGAGCTAGAAGGTACGTTCGTTTGAAGTTGACCAAAACTCAACTTTTCCTAACCTAAACAAATTTCCAAATTTTTATTTTTTTCAAAAATGACTATTTCCAATTATTAGCCTCTTCCTAGTTATTTCAAATTGCGATATGTTACAATATCTCCCCCTTGGGAACATTCGTCCTCAAATAAGATTATTGTTACTAGGCTCAGGGTGTAACATGCAACATTCAGATCAAGCACCCACAAGCAAATGCAAACAGCATGCCAACTTGTAAATAAGTACTAAGAAAGGATTGGTACCTTGATCTCGAATTTCTCCGGGTTTGAAGAGATGTGCATATCTCCTCTTCATACTATTCCACCAATAGAATTCTCTTAAGTCACGGTACATATTGGGAGAACCCGGATGAATGGAATATCTGGGGCAATAAGCTTCCTCTATGATCCTCTCTTGGGTTCCATCCACCATTGGTACACACAACCCACCTTGATGTCTTAACAAACCATCTCTCCCTTGTTCAAAAGCTAATACTTTTTTTTGCTTATGAACATTTACCTTCAATTCAAGCAAGATAGGATCTTGGTCTTGCTTGCCCTTTTACTTCTGACAATAAAGATGATTCAGCCCCATTCATCACCACTACTCCTCCTTCTGTGGAATCCATTAAGCGAACTACTAAGCGTGGAAGTCTATGCATCTCTTTCGCTAACTCCTTCTTATCTTCCTCAAAATAGGTGGTACTACTCATAGACAATCTACTCAAGGCATAAGAAACAACATTAGCCTTACCTGAGTGATAAAGAATACTCATGTCATAATCCTTGAGTAATTCTAACCACCTTCTCTGTCTGAGATTGAGTTCTTTCTGAGTAAACACATACTGAATGCTCTTGTGATCAGTGAACACATCCATATGAATATCATAAAATTAATGACGCCATAACTTCAGAGCAAAAACTATATCAGCAACCTCTAAGTCATGGGTTGGGTAATTCTTCTCATGAACTCTCAACCGTCTGGAGGCATAAGCTATAACTTTGCCATTCTGCATTAATAAACAACCCAAACCAACTCTAGATGCATCACAATACACCACAAAACCTTGGGTACCTTCTGGTAAGGTCAAAACTGGGGCAGTAGTCAACCTCTTTTTTAATAACTGGAAGCTTTTCTCACAAGCTTCAGACCATTGAAACTTAACAGTCCTCTGAGTCAACTTAGTCAAAGTGGATGAGATAGACGAGAACCCCTCCACAAACCTTTTATAATAGCCAGCCAAACCCAAGAAACTCCTAATATCAGTTGGAGATGTGGGTCTAGGAAAATCTGCGCTACCTCAATTTTCTGAGTATCAACTTGAATTCCCTCTCCAGAAATAATGTGGACTAAGAATGCCACAGATTCAAGCAAAAACTCACACCTAGAGAACTTGGCAAACAGTTCTCTACCTTTCAAAGTCTGAAGAACTATTTTGAGGTAACTAGCATGATCTTCTTTATTCCTTGAATAGATTAGTATGTCATCAATGAAGACTCTTACAAACATATCTAAATAAGGTTTGAATACTATATTCATAAGGTCCATGAATGCTTCACGCGCATTGGTCAAACCAAAGGACATGACCAGAAACTCGCAGTGACAATAACGGGTTCTGAATGTTGTCTTTGGAATATCACATTCCCTAACTTTCACCTGATGGTAGTCTGATCTGAGGTCAATTTTTGAGAAACAAGAAGCACCCTGAAACTGATAAAAAAGAACATCAATCCTTAGGAGATGATACTTGTTCTTGATGGTAACCTTGTTCAACTAACGGTAATCTATACACATCCTAAGGGAACCGTCTTTCTTTCTCACAAGTAAGACCGAAGCTCCCCAAGGTGAGACACTTGGTCAAATAAAACCTTTCTCAAGAAGATCTTTCAACTGCTCTTTTAATCTTTCAACTTTGCAGGTGCCATTCTATATGGTGGAATAAAGATGGGATGAGTATTTGGAATGATGTGTATGCCGAAGTCTATTTCTCTCTCTGGAGGGATTTCGATTAGATCATCTGGAAAGACTTCTAGAAATTCTTTTAATATAGGAACTGATTGAATGGAAGGTATCTCAACATTAGATTCATTAACTCGGACTAAGTGATAGATACAACCCTTTGAAACTAAATTTCTCTCCTTAAGGTACGAAATAAAATGACCATTAGGCATTGCTGAACTACTACTCCACTCTACGACTGGCTCATTTGGAATTTGGAACTTGACAACTCGAGTTCTACAATCTATTGATGCATAACATGCATGAAACCAGTCCATACCCAGAATGACATTAAAATCTACCATGTCTAACTCAACTAAATCAGCCGTGGTGCTCTTGTGATTGATGGAAATGGGACAATCACGATAGAATCTTTCTGATAGAATAGACTCCCCAACAGGTGAGTAGAAATACAGAAGGGTTCACTAAGTTGCTCAGGAATAATATCAAACTTATTTGCAACATAAGGGGTTATAAAAGATAAACTTGCTCCTAGCCAAGCATAAACATCAAAAGTAAAGACTTGGATCATACCAGTGACAACATATGGCGAATCCTCTTGCTCTTGGCGACTATTGATAGCATAAATATGGTTTGCTCCTCCGCCAGTACCTAAAGTAGCTCCTATCGGTGCAACTCTGTCTGGTGGGGTAACTGATGAAGATTGGGCTCTATTGACCAAATTACCATAACCATGCCTGTTCTTTGGACACTCTCGCATGAAATTCCCATTCTGGCCACACTTGAAACAACCAGTGGATCCCTCACGACAAGTACCTGGGTGGTTCGTAACACACTTAGTACAGACAGGAGGCTTACTACCCTTTTGCGCCATACTACCCTGGAAATAGGCAAGCATAGCTCTGAAATTCTTACTATTGTACTCACTTTTGTTCTTAGGTGCAGGTGCACTTGCAGATGATGAAGCACGTCCCTTCTGTTTCTGTTGGAAAGACGACCGGTTGAAATTACTCTTTTTCTGCCCGAACTCATTTCATGATGTTTGAACTCTCTTATTCTTAAACTTTTTTCGAACCTTCATCTTATCCTCCTCAACTTATTGCACATGGATCATTAACCTTGCTATGTCTATATCCCCTATCAACATAGCTGCCTCGCCTTCCTTGCTTGACTGACAAGACAATCCCGAAACACATAAGTTCATCCTACTCCTCATGTCAGCAACCATCTCCGGCGCATAACGGGAAAGTTGTGTGAACTTTAGACTGTACTAATGAAAACTCATAGACTCTAACTTCAGGGTGAGAAACTCTCTTATCTTTGCCTCTGGCAACTCACGGGGAAAGAAACGCCCCATGAAAGCACTCTCAAATACAGCCCAACTTAATATTGGAGCATCTTCAGCCCTATTTTTTTTCCATTGGTCGAACGAGATTCTAACGACACCCTTCATTTGGTATGCATCTAGTTCCACCCTCTCAGCATCAACAACATGTAATATCTCAAAAAAATTATGAAGTACTTCAACAAAGTTCTGTGGATCCTCTTTTACACTTAAACCTGTGAAGCTTGGTGGATTCATCCTTAAAAACTCACGGATTCTTGAAGTATCAGTCACTTCATGTTGATTATCTCTCTGTCCAACTTGATAAGTCGCAACTTGACTTAACATCTGGATAACTTCACGGAATTCAGCATTGGTAACCTCTCCTTAGGGTTGCACTTCTGGTGCATTAGGTACCCATTTTTCCTCTACATCTCTCCTAGCAGGATGACCTCGGACAATTATTCGTGGAGGCATTATCTGAAAGACACGCACACAAATGAGTTAGAGAGAGACTTTTATAGAGATACACTCTATCGCATGAAATGAGTATGAAAGAAGTGAAGGAATTTCTAAATGTTGCAGCCTCCTAATTATAGATGTGGAGCGCTTCACACCGATAACTAGGACTCTATAAACATGGCTTCATACACTCCCTAGGATTCTTGGACTCTGTGCTCTGATACCAAGTTTGTCAATCCCCGAACCTACACCTTGGGTAGGACTGGCACTCGAAGACCATTGTTAGCCTCAAGCGAACACTTGGACTGGCTTACTGACTCAGCGGAAGACTCTAACCATTTTTACAATGATCAAATAAACTTACTCAAATAGCTAAGTAAAATAACTTAGAATATTTAAAATTCAACATTCAACTTGGCCAAAATGGTAACTCAAGTCTTAACATATGAAATGATAATGTAATTACATCTGACTGCTAACTGTCTATGAAGCCTCTAAAACAACTGAGATGGATGTTTGGACAGTACCACGACATCCTAAAGAACTATGTAATACTGAAAGAAAAAAAAGGAGTCCTCCAGAATGAAAGGAGGCTCACCAACATATTATGAGTGCTCAACTGGATCAACGAGGCGCTGGATGCTGATCTTGGTTACCTGCGTCTGCATCATAATAAGATGCAGGCCAACTGGCATCAGTACATTGAATGTACGAGTATGCCAGTTGGAATGCTAAAACAAGATACATGCTTGAAAGGAATCTGAAGAAATACTTACCTTGGCTCTTCTCAACTTCTGAATAACTTAACTCAAATATAAAGCAATAAAGCACATGCAGTATATAAAGCATATAAAATAGTTGAAACCATCATAGTTCGTTAAAGAAAATGCAATAACAAACTCAACTAATTTGCCCATATACAAAAATAATATAATTTATGGGGTAGATTCTCAAACCGAAAACCACCACTATGAGCCTAAGTGGTGATATAGCGCTTTACCTCACGCTGCCAAGGACCATCCTATACCTTGCCGGGGGTAGAGGACCTAACACACTTAGTGGATCCACTAGTATATGCTAAAATCATCTTAAGGAGTCATGTAAAAAGTATAATCCTTTACTACCCATGATGGCTACATGGTTTATGAAGACTTAAGTTAATATGAACTCGCATCTCCATATTGGTGCTCAATACTACTCCAAAAATATACTTAGCTCATGTGTTTTAAAAACAAACTTCTTTCTTTGGTTTGAGATAATTACCCAAAACTTAGCTTTAACGTTCTCTAGGAATCAATGTTCCCTTTTCTGGCTGAAATGTGAAAACATTTATAAACTCTTTGGGGAATACTTAGTTCCCTTATAGCTTGTTGACAAATGAACTGAACTCTTTACTTTTTGCTTAACTTGAAACTTAAGTCTTAAAACGAAGTTAAAACATTTGTTAAAGACTTTTGAAAACTTAAACAAAAAACTTTTCTTTGACTTGGTTATTAACTTCTAGACTTGACTCTTAACTTCTCTTGACTTTGATCCTAACTTTCCTCGATTGGATTATGGATTCAAGGTTCATGATCTCATGTTTATGGATGATTTCATGATGTTTAGATCTACCTAGAGTGTTGGAATCAACTAGAAAACATAGGTACATTGCTAAGGAACAAGTACGAAAATATGGGGGAAGTATGGGAAGAACTAGCGTCCCTGTATCTCTGAGAGGCGCGGGGAGCCAGCCTTTGAGATTCAAGGACCAAGTTGGGGGGCTCTAGCAGGCGCGTCGCCCTAGAGCGCCACATTCAGGGACTGCTATGGGGGGCACTGGCTAGCGCGATGCCCTACCCCCTCCTCAAGTGTTTGATGACTTTTCTTCTCCGTTTTTCAACTCTCAAACCTCTAAACTTCAATGGTTCTTTCCCCAAACACTTAGGATCATTTATACCCTCAATATATGATAGATTCAAACCGAAATTACACCAAGAAATATGAATCAAAGCACAATAAATTTCAACAAAACAACCTACAAGAATTCAAATGATTTTCATCAAGAACTCAAAGGATTTACTTTCAAATCACACATATTTCGCTGAATTGAATGATGATTGGCGCGTGGGTGAACTAACCCAACGCTATGTGATCTCACATACCTTTTAGGGATCACCCCTGACGAATTTCACAAGCTATCCTTGACGAAATCGATGAATCTTGAACATTCTTCTCCTTTCTCCTCTTTTCTCCTCTTCTCCAAGCCCTATGGTGAAAATTCACTTTTCTAAAACTGACTAAATTCTGAATTTACCCCAATTAAACTCCTCAAAACGAATTAGAATAATTAGGTAAGGAAAAGACTAAATTACCCTTCAAAAATCCGGATTAGAATATCCTTAATCCTACAACCCAACTTCCAAAGGGCATAACTTATTCATACGAACTCGGAATCGTACATGCAAACTCGGCGGCGTTAGAAAGGTCATTCCAACAGATTTCCAACCATGTTTGCAAGTACACCTAAATCATCCTGAGCTAGAAGGTATGTCCGTTTGAAGTTGACCAAAACTCAACTTTTCCTAACCTAAACAAATTTCCAGATATTCATTCTTGTCAAAAATGACTATTTCCAATTATTAGCCTCTTCCTAGTTATTTCAAATTGCGAGATGTTACAATATCTCCCTCTTGGGAACATTCGTCCTCAAATAAGATTATTCTTACTAGGCTCAGGGTGTAACATGCAACATTCAGTTCAAGCAAATGCAAACAACATGCCAACTTGTAAATAAGTAGAAAGAAAGGATTAGTACCTTGATCTCGAATTTCTCCGTGTTCGAAGAGATGTGCATATCTCCTCTTCATAATATTCCACCAATAGAATTCTCTCAAGTCACGGTACATATTGGGGGAACCCGGATGAATGGAATATCTGGCGCACTGAGCTTCCTCTATGATCCTCTCTTGGGTTCCATCCACCATTGGTACACACAACCTACCTCGATGTCTTAACAAACCATCTCTCCATTGTTCAAAAGTTAATACTTTTTTTTGCTTATGAACATTTGCCTCAATTCAAGCAAGATAGGATCTTGGTCTTGCTTGCCCTTTTACTTCTGACAATAATGATGATTCAGCCCCATTCATCACCACTACTCCTCCTTCTGTGGAATCCATTAAGCGAACTTCTAAGCGTGCAAGTCTAAGCACCTCTTTCGCTAACTCCTTCTTATCTTCCTCAAAATGGGCGGTACTACTCATAGACAATCTACTCAAGGCATAAGCAACAACATTAGCCTTACCTGAGTGATAAACAATACTCATGTCATAATCCTTGAGTAATTCTAACCACCTTCTCTGTCTGAGATTGAGTTCTTTTTGAGTAAACACATACTGAATGCTCTTGTGATCGGTGAACACATCCATATGAATACCATAAAATTAATGACACCATAACTTCAAAGCAAAAAATATAGCAGCAACCTCTAAGTTATGGGTTGGGTAATTCTTCTCATGAACTCTCAACTGTCTGGAGGCATAAGCTATAACTTTGCCATTCTGCATTAATAAGCAACCCAAACCAACTCTAGATGCATCACAATACACCACAAAACCTTGGGTACCTTCGGGTAAGGCCAAAACTGGGGCAGTAGTCAACCTCTTTTTCAATAACTGAAAGCTTTTCTCACAAGCTTCAGACCATTGAAACTTAACAGTCCTCTGAGTCAACTTGGTCAAAGTGGATGAGATATACGAGAACCCCTCCACAAACCTTCTATAATAGCCAGCCAAACCCAAGAAACTCCTAATATCAGTTGGAGATGTGGGTCTAGGAAAATCTGCATTGCCTCAATTTTCTGAATATGAACTTGAATTCCCTCTCCAGAAACAATGTGGACTAAGAATGCCACAGATTCAAGCAAAAACTCACACCTAGAGAACTTGGCAAACAATTCTCTACCTTTCAAAGTCTGAAGAACTATTTTGAGGTGACTAGCATGATCTTCTTCATTCCTTGAATAGATTAGTATGTCATCAATGAAGACGATAACAAACATATTTAAATAAGGTTTAAATACTCTATTCATATGGTCCATGAATGCTTAACGCGCATTGGTCAAACCAAAGGACATGACCAGAAACTCGTAGTGAGAATAACGGGTTCTGAATGTTGTCTTTGGAATATGACATTCCCTAACTTTCAACTATGGTAGCCTAATTTGAGGTCAATTTTAGAGAAACAGGAAGCACCCTGAAGCTGATAAAAAAGAACATCAATCCTTGGGAGAGGATACTTGTTCTTGATGGTAACCTTGTTCAACTGACGGTAATCTATACACATTTCCTAAGGGAACCATCTTTCTTTCTCACAAATAAGATTGAACCTCCCCAAGGTGAGACACTTGGTCAAATAAAACCTTTCTCTAGAAGATCTTTCAACAGCTGTTTTAACTCTTTCAGCTATGCAGGTGCCAATCTATATGGTGAAATAGAGATAGGACGAGTATTTTGAATTATGTCTATGCCGAAGTCTATTTCTCTCTCAGGAGGGACTCCAGGTAGATCATCTGGAAAGACTTCTGGAAACTCTTGTACTATAGGAACTGACTGAATGAGAGGTATCTCAACACTAGAGTCATTAACTCGGAATATGTGATAGATACAACCCTTTGAAACTAACTATCTCGCCTTAACGTACGAAATGAAATGACCCATAGGCACTACTGAACTACTACTCCACTCTATGACTGGCTCATTAGGAATTTGGAGCTTGACAACTCGAGTTCTACAATCTATTGATGCATAACAGGCAGGAAGCCAGTCCATACCCAGAATGACATAAAAACCAACCATGTCTAACTCAACTAAATCATACATGGTGCTCTTGTGATTGATGGAAATGGGACAATCACTATAGACTCTTTCTGCTAGAATTGACTCCCCAACAGGTATAGAAACACAGAAGGGTTCACTAACTTGCTTAGGAATAATATCAAACTTATTTGCAACATAAGGGGTTACAAAAAATAAACTTGCTCCTAGGTGTAGCAAAATATAAACATCAACTTGGATCATACCAGTGACAACATCTGGTGAATCCTCTTGCTTTTGGAGACTATTGATAGCATAAAGACGGTATGTTCCTCCGCCAGTACCTAAAGTAGCTCATATAGGTGCAGCTCTGTCTGGTGGGTCAACTGATGAAGATTGGGCTCTATTGCCCCCATTACCATTACCCTGACTGTTCTTTGGACACTCTAGCATGAAATGCCCATTCTGGCCACATTTGAAACAACCAGTGGAGCCCTCACGACAAGTACCTGGGTGGTTCCTACCACACTTAGCGTAGGCAGGAGGCTTACTACCCGTTTGCGCCATACTACCCTGGGAATAGGTAGGCTTAGCTCTGAAATTCTTACTATTGTACTCACTTTTGTTCTTAGGTGCAGGTGCACTTGCAGATGATGAAGCAGGTCCCTTCTGTTTTTGTTGGAAAGACGACCAATTGGAATTACCCTTTTGCTGCCCAAACTCATTTCCTATTGTCTTAGCTCTCTTATTCTTAAACTCTTTTCTAACCTTCAGCTTATCCTCCTCAACTTGCTGCACATGGATCATTATCCTTGCTATGTATATATCCCCTATCAGCATAGCTGCCTCGCCTTCCTTGCTTGACTGACAAGACAACCCCGTAACATATAAGTTCATCCTACTCCTCATGTCAGCAACCATCTCCGGCGCATAACGGGAAAGTTGTGTGAACTTTAGACTGTACTAATGAAAACTCATAAACTCCAGCTTTAAGGTGAGAAACTCTCTTATCTTTTCCTCTCGCAACTCACAGGGAAAGAAATGCCCCATGAAAGCACTCTCAAACACAGCGCAACTTACTATTGGCGCATATTCAGCCCTATTTTTTTTTCATTGGTCGAACTTGATTCAAGTGACACCCTTCA
Organism: Solanum piurae; assembly: GCA_029582685.1. NCBI lineage: Eukaryota > Viridiplantae > Streptophyta > Magnoliopsida > Solanales > Solanaceae > Solanum > Solanum piurae. Next base: position 11,643 of record JAJOOO010079511.1, read on the forward strand.
TTTGGTATGCAACTAGTTCCACCCTTCTAGGATAAAAAACATGCAATATATCAAAAAAAATTGAAGTACTTTAACAAAGTTCTCTAGATCCTCTATGACACTTGAACCTTTGAAGCTTGGTGGATTCATTCTTAAAAACTCACGGGTCCTTGAAGTATTAGCCACTTTCTGTCGATTATCTCTCTGTCCAACTTGATGAGTCGCAACTTAAATTAACATCCGGATAGCTTCCCAAAATTCAGCATTGGTGACCTCTCCTTGGGGTTGCACTTCTGGTGCATTAGGTACCCCTTTTTCCTTGACATCTCTCCTAGCAGGACGACCTCAGACAACTCTTCATGGAGGCATGATCTGAAAGACACGCGCACAAATGAGTTAGAGAGATACTTTTATAGAGATACACTCTATCGCATGAAATGAGTATGAAAGAAGTGAACGAATTTCTTAATGTTGCAGCCTCCTAATTATAGATGTGGCGCACTTCACACCGATAACTAGGACTCTACAGACACGACTTCATAGACTCCCTAGGACTCTTGAAATTTGTGCTCTGATACCAAGTTTGTCACACCCCGAGCCTACACCATGGGTAGGACTGGCAGTCAAAGACTATTGTTTGCCTCAAGCGAACACTTGGCCTAGCTTACTAACTCAGCGGAAGACTCTACGCATTTTTACAATTATCAAATGAGCTAACTCAAATAGCGTAGTAAAATAACATAGAATATTTAAAAGTCAATATTCAACTTGGCCAAAATGGTAACTCAAGTTTTAACATATGAAATGATAATGTAATGACATCTGACTACTAACTATCTATCTGTCTATGAAGCCTCTAAAACAATTGAGATGGATGTCGGGACTGGCCCACAACATCCTAAAGAACTATCTAATACTGAAAGCAAAAAAAAGGAGTCCTCCAGAATGCAAAGAGGCTCACCAATAGACTCTGAATGCTCAACTGGTTCAACGAGGCGCTGGATGTTGATCCTGGTTACCTGCATCTCCATCATTATAAGATGCAGGCCAACTGACATCAGTACATTGAATGTACGAGTATGCGAGTTGGAATGCTAAAACAAGATACAGGCTTGAAAGGAATCTGAAGAAATGCTTACCTTGATTTTTCTCAACTTCTGAATAACTTAACTCAAATATAAAGCAATAAAGCACATGCAGTATATAAAGCATATAAAACAGTTGAAAACATCTTAGTTCGTTAAAGAAAATGCAATAACAAACTCAACTTTACTCATATAAGAAAATAATATAATTTCTGGGGGAGATTCTCAAACTGACAACCACCACTATGAGCCTAAGTGGTGATACAACACGTTACCTCACGCTGCCAAGGACCATCCTATACCTTGTCGGGGGTTTATGACCTAACACACTTAGTGGATCCACTAGTCTATGCTAAAATCATCTTAAAGAGTCATCTAAAAAGTATGATCATTTACTACCCATGATGGCTATATAGTTTATGAAGACTTGAGTTAATATGAACTCGCATCCCCATATTGGTGCTCAATACTACTTCAAAAATATACTTAGCTCATGTATTTTAAAAACAAACTTATTTCTTTGGTTTGAGATAATTAGTCCAAACTTAGCTTAAAAGGTCTCTTGGAATTGATGTTCCTTTTTCTTGCTCAAATGTGAAAACATTTATAAAATCTTTGGGGAATAGTTAGTTCCCTTATAGATTTTTGAAAAATAAACTCAACTCTTTACTCTTTGCTTAACTTGAAACTTAAGCCTTAAAATAAAGTTAAAATGTTTGTTAAAGACTTTTGAAAACTTTTTAAAAAAACATTGCTTTGACTTGCTTCTTAACTTCTAGACTTGACTCTTAACTTCTCTTGACTTTGATCCTAACTTTTCTTGAATTGGATTATGGATTCAAGGTTCATGATCTCATGTTTATGGATGATTTCATGATGTTTAGTTGTACCTAGAGTGTTAGAATTAACTAGAAAACATAGGTACATTGTTAAGGAACAAGTACGAAAATATGGGGGAAGAATGGGAAGAGCTGGTGTCGCTGGCTCTCTGAGAGGCGCGGGGAGCCAGCCCTTGAGATTCAGGCACCAAGTTGGGGCGCTCTGGCTGGTGGGTCTCCCCAGAGCCCCACATTCAGGAACTTCTTTGGGGCGCGCTGGCTGGTGCGATTCCCCACCCCCTTCCCCAGGTGTTTGACGAATTTTATTCTCCGTTTTTCAACTCTAAACTCTCTAAAATTCAATGGTTCTTTCCCCAAACACTTAGGATCATTTATACCCTCAATATATGATATATTTAAACCGAAATTACACCCGGAAACATGAATCAGATCGCAAAAAACTTCAACAAAACAACAGACAAGAATTCAAACGAATTTCATCAAGAACTCAAAGGATTTACTTTCAAATCACACATATTTCGCTGAATTTAATCATTATTGGCACGTGGGTGAACTAACCCAACTCTATGTGATCTCACATACCTTTTAGGGGGATCACCCCCGACGAATTCCACAAGCTATCCTTGACGAAATCGATGAATTTTCAACGTTCTTCTCCTTTCTCCTCTTTTCTCCTCTTCTCCAACCCCTATCGTGAAAATTCACTTTTCTAAAACTGACTAAAATATGAATTTACCCAAAATAAACTCCTAAAAACAAATTATAATAATAAGGTAAGGAAAAGACTAAATTACCCTTCCAAAATCCAGATTAAACTTTCCTTAATCTAACCGCTCAACTTCCAAAGGGCATAATATACTCATACGAACTCGGAATCGCACAAACTCAGCGGCGTTGGAAAGATCATTCCAAGATCTTTATAACCATGTCTGAAGAACACCTAACTCATCTTCATCTAGGAGATATGTCCGTTTAAAGTTGGTAAAACTCAACTTTTCCTAACTTGAACAAATTTCCAGATTTTCATTCTTTCCAAAAATGACTATTTCCAATTATTAGCTTCTTCCTAGTTATTTCAAATTGGGAGATGTTACAGATAAATTATGTATTGCACTACAGAACTTTATATTATTGACTAACAAAAGACATGTATTTACAGACTAAAAAACAAACTGAAATAGAAATCAACTCCTAAATACTATGTGTCGAACTTAATAAACTATTGCAACAAGAATGTTTGTAGTTATAAATCAAAGATTCAACATATATACAAAAGATTCCAAGTCCTTCATTCTTGACCCTTATATGTATAACTCTTAAGCTTCAACATTATTGTCTTGAAGCCATATCGACAGAGCTTGAGGAGTGTTCGTATCAGCTCTGTGATGCTTTTGAGTAAACTCAAGGAGTGCAGCCCATGTGAAGTCAGGATATAGTCGAGGGTTGTTGTAGTCCACCAATTCAGTTGGTGGACTCACCACCTTATATTTGTAAGGACAAGGAAAGAAAGCAAGTGATTTTCTAGGAGTCTTGTTGTTAACCACTGCTCTATGCAAGCAACTTTTGTATCTATCATTCGATAGGGCCTGCAAAAGGACAAACACCAAATATGTTATATTCAATTTGTAAGTCTAAGAACTCATGATGTATATCATTGCGCGTCATATAGAAAGATCTTATAATGTTTTTCACCAAAAAATATATTATTTGTTTAATTGATTATGTTTATAATATTTGTATGTAATACATAATACATTACCTTATTATATAGTACTAGTTTGTAAATTTGCTTGCGATAAATGTGTCGCCTATGTTAACCACAAAAGCATTAAAATTTGGATGAATGGAGTACAATTCGTTGTCCACAAAAACCTAAAGTCCTGACTTGAATTGAGGCATAATACATAAAACATTGAATTTAAAAAATAGGATACATAATTTAATAAGATACAATGGTTTGATGTATTCATTGTACTTTATGTATCATAAATTATTATTTTTATGTAAATTCAATAAATATGATACATAAATTATTAGGATACAATAATTTTGATGTGATAAAAATTAACATTTCCTGAATCTCAAAAGACTCTTTAAACTAATTAATATTAATTTATCTATTAAATTATACATCTAAAAATTAATAATATTTTGTAGTCTCACCTATTTTAATTTAGTGAGTTTTACTATAGTATTATTTTAGGAATAAAATTTATTTGTAGCTATATAAGGAAATCTATCTAAGGAAAATCAATCGAAAAAATTCTTCAAATATCTCTACCTATGATTATGGTATATTATGTGTAGATATGTCTATGTACATTCTATAACAAAATTATACACTTTTAAACATTATTAAGCCATTCTTAGCAAACTGTTTGGACCCATTTTTGATATTTCAAAGATTTTTAAGGAAAAAAAATCAAACTCTGATTTGAAATCTATGGTCAAACATATCTTTAAAATATTTCCTTTTTTAAAATTTGCTTCAAAATATATGAAAACTCTCTTGCCACAAAATTAAGCACTATTAAGCCCTTCTCAACAAACTGTTCAGACCTGTTTCTGATACTTGAGAACTTTTGAAGGAAAATTTTTCAAAATCTATGGTCAAACATATCTTTGAAAGTGTTTCCTTTTTTAAAATCTGATTCAAAGAACATATGAACTTCTATCCAAATTTTAAGCATACTAAAGCTTGAAGGGCAATCAGGTTCAAGTGGGAAAAATTCATCCGTTGTTTCATCGGAAGACGATGAAGGATGGGAAACTGTTGGCCCAAAGAACAAGTCTGCAGTCACAAGAACTCAGGATTTCGTTTCTTCAAACTTGAGTGCCATTATTGGGGGGCAGTTTGTGAGCCTTGTAAAAGTGAGAGGGAACAAAGCCTCTGCGATAGTTGAACCATCTTTGGTATTCCACCTTGATAATTCACACAAAGCTATTCATAACATTCAAGATACGCTCCGCCTATTTTCTGCCCCTGAGACACTCGAGGGATACATAATTACTGTAGGAATGGTTGCAGTTGCTACTACTAGAAAATACATCAGCATACATACACTTCCTAAGATGATGATTTTACACCTGAAGAGGGTTTGGTTGTGGAAGTTATGGAAGTACCAAATTGCATAAACCTATGCATTTGTTTATGCAGTTTGGTACTATCTTAGCTTCCACAACCAAACCGCTTTAGGTGTAAAATCATCATCTTAGGAAGTGTCTGTATGCTGATGGATTTCCTAGCAGTAGCCACTCCAACCATTCCTACGATAATTCTATATCCCTTGAGTGTCTCAGGGGAAGAAAATAGGCGGAGAGTATCTTGAATGTTATGAACAACTTCGTATGAAATATCAAGATGGAATACCAAAAATGGTTGAACTATCACAGAGGCTTTGTTCCCTCTCACTTTTACAAGGCTCTTCAACTACCTCCCAATAATGGAACTCAAGTTTGAAGGAACGAAGTCCTGAGTTCTTGTGACTGCAGACTTGTTCTTTGGGCCAACAGTTTCACATTCTTCATCGTCTTCCGATGAAACAAGAAATGATTTTTTCCCACTTAGCTTGAACATGATTGCCCTTCAAGCTTTAGTATGCTAATTTGGAAAGAAGTTCATATGTTGTTTGAATCAGATTTTAAAAAGGGAAATACTTCCAAAGATATGTTTGACCATAGATTTTAAAAAAAATTCCTTAAAAAGTTCTCAAGTATCAAAAATGGGTCCGAACAGTTTGTTGAGAAGAGGTAAATAGTGCTTAATTTTATGGCCAGAGAGTTTTCTTATATTTTGAAGCAAATTTTAAAAAAGGAAATATTTTTAAAGATATGTTTGACCATAGAATTCAAATCAAAGTTTGAAATTTTTTCCTTAAAAAGCTTTGAAATATAAAAAATGGGTCCAAACAGTTTGCTAAGAATGGCTTAATAATGCTTAAAATTGGGGTATAATTTTGTTATAGAATGTTACATATCTACACATAATATAGCATAATCATAGGTAGAGATATTTAAAGAATTTTTCCGATTGATTTTCCTTAGAAAGATTTTATTATATAGCTACAAATAACTTTATTCTTAAAATGAAACTATAGTAAAACTCACTAAATTAATATAGGTGAGACTACAAAATATTATTAATTTGTAGATGTATAATTTAATAGATAAATTAATATTTATTAATTTAAAGAGTCTTTTGAGATTCAGGTAATGTTAATTTTTATTACATCAAAATTATTGTATCCTAATAAATTATGTATCATATTTATAGAATTTACATAAAAATAATAATTTATGATACATAAAGTACAATGAATACAACAAAACATTGTATCTTATTAAATTGTGTATCCTATTTATTGAATTCAATGTTTTATGTATTATGCCTCAATTCAAGTCACGACTTCATGTTTTTGTTGTCAACGAATGGTACTCCATTTGTCCAAATTTTAATGCTTTTTTGGTTAACATAGGCGACACATTTATGGTAAGCAAATTTACAAACTAGTACTATATAATAAGCTAATGTATTATGTATTACATACAAATAATATAAGCATAATCAACTAAATAAATAGTACATTTTATGGTGAAAAACATTATAAGATATTTGCACATGACGGGCAATGATATACATCATAAGTTCTTAGACTTACAACTTGAATATAACATATTTGGTGTTTGTCCATTTGCAGGCTCTATAGAATGGTAGATACAAAAGTATCTAGCATAGAGCAGTGGTTAACAACAAGAATCCTAGAAAATCACTTGCTTTCTTTCTTTGTCCGGACAAAGATAAGGTGGTGAGTCCACCAACTGAATTTGTGGACTACAACAACCCTCGACTATATCTTGAGTTCAGATGTCCTGCTCGTCTTGAGTTTACTCAAAAGCATCACAGAGCTGATACAAACACTCTATAAGCTTTCTATATGTGGCTTCAAGACAATAATGTAGAAGCTTAAGAGCTTTACATGTGAGGTTCATGATTTAAGGCCTTGGATTCTTTTGTATATATGTTGAATCTTTGATTTAGATATTCATGTTGCAATAGTTCTATTGAGTTAGACACCTAGTTTTTAGGAGTTGATTTCTATTTCAGTTTGGTTTTTAGTCTGTGAATACATGTCTTTTGTTAGTCAACAATAATATAAAGCTCTATAGTGAAATACATAATTTATCCTTCAACTTTACTTCCATTGTTATTTTCCTGCATTTATTTTCTTTCAAAAACTGATTGGTGGGATCTAGAACTATTTTTCTGAAAAGACCTTTGAGTGAAGAGATGGATTTCAAACACAAGAAGCCAAATGTTGATTGATTGAATAAGTTGACTTTAGCAAACAATCCAGAAAGTCAATCTTTGGATGTGATATTAAAGACTCCCTTAATTAAGAGGAAATAGAGTGAATGCCAGAATGCTAAGAAACAACCTCCCCCCGAGATATTATAGAAGAGACATGTGATAACAGTCGTATTAAAGAAAAGAAGGCAAAGGTTTCCAATTCCATGGGAAAAGACTTCAGTAGAGGCAGTGCTAGGGAAGGGACTGATGGAAAAGGTAGAGGTAAGAAGAGAGAGCGAGTTGGACAAGATCTAGATTGCACTTTGTCTCAGCATAGTGCAGATGCTGAAGATTCTTCAAGATGAGGAACGTAAGTAAGACATATTTGGATGGTTCTACAGATAAAATGTTCAAGAGAGATGATGTACATTATGATGACGATCCCATTTGGGGAACTTATTTATCGAATAGTGGATCATAAATTTATAATATAAGCAACCAAATGTTCATTCATTGAATAAGTTGGCTTTAGTAAAAATTCCATAAAACCATTCATTGGATGCGATATTAAAGACTTTCTTAAGAGGAATGCATTAATGCAATAATATTGAGACTCAACCTTCCCCAGATATTATAGAACTCACATGTGATAATGATTTTAAGAAAGAAAAGAAATCAAGGGTGTCGAAGTTCTTGGGAAAAGACTTCAATATAAGCAACGCTAGTGACAAATTATTATAAATAATAAGTTCACAATGATTATCGATGTCACAACCCAGCCCACCGTGATTGGCACCCACACTAAATCTCCAGTGGGTGAACCATTATGACTACCCAACTAAGCAACTTAACGAAAAACTAAACATTTAAAGATACGGAAGTAGGTTTAAATGATGAATAGGAACGGAGTTCCCATAAACTCCAAAGGTTTTAAATAAACAATTTAAACAGCTATTGCGCAAGTCAACCCCTAGAACCTGAAAGTCATTGTACCAAAATTCTACCAATCAACAAGTATAAGGAAAAGGGGTGCAACTCTGAAGTAAATATACGAATAAATCTAACAATAGAGTCTGAGTCTGAAAAGAATGGACTAAACAATAGAGGACCCATGGCATCCTGGAAGAACTGGCTCACCCTTGAATCCAGTCTCGATCAGTAAATATACGAATAAATCTAACAATAGAGTCTGAGGTCTGTCAGTAGCCGCCTGAAGATTCCCTCTACTCAACAAAGAACAAGCAACTGCAGTATCAGTACACAACCACTTTGTACTGGTAGGATCGCGTGACTATTCAAGTAAGAGAAATACAAGCAAGAAATTACAACACAGTAAACACACATATACATAATACATAGTTCAATTAGCATTTCAGGAGAAACATACAATTTCCCAATATCAATTACAGGTAGACATGAACATAATAATCACAAGTGGTTCTCTCATGGAACCCATACCCAATTTGTTAGTTTTTCAAAACGTGACACCCGATCCAATGTATGTGTTGGAACGTGACACTCAGTCCAATATATGTGTCACAACGCGACACCCGATCCAATCAACACAAGCACAATCACAACCACCCCATAATGAATAATACATATAGTGTAACATCTCACTTTTTGAAAGAAGTAGAAAGAGTTAGAATTGGAAAGAGTCATTTTAGGAAAAATGAAAAATCCGGAAATTTGTTAAGTTAAGCTAAGTTGAGTTTTTGGGTCAACTTCAAACGACCATAACTCCTAGCTCAAAATATTTAAGGTTTTCTTCCAGAAACTGTAGGAAATATCATGGAATTATCTTTCCAACCCCACCGAGTTTTCTTGATTCCGAGTTCGTCTGAGTGAGATATGCCCATTTGAAGTTGGGTTGTTCAAATAAGGAAAGTCTGAACCGGATTTTGGAAGGGTACTTTGGTCTTTTTCATACCCTATTATTTTAATTTCATTTTTTTGTAATTAGTTGGGATCTAAACTGAACTTGGTCAGTTTACACTTTTGAAAAAGAGTTAGGGTTTTGAAAGAATAGAAAATAAGAGGAGAAAAGAGGAGAAGAAGCAAGGATTCCTCGTCTTCGTAAGGAATTGATTGCGGATTTCGTCAAAGATTTGATCCTATGAGGTATGTGAGTTCACATAGCATTGGGTTCGTTCACCCACACACTAAAAATGCTTATTTCAGTATGATTTTCGTCCTAAAAGATTGAAACTTTGATGTTCTTGAGTTGTATTCTTGAATTGCTTTCGTTCTTGAATTTGGGATGAGATTGAGGAGTTTTGAGAGTTTAAGGTCGATTGTTATAGTTGTTTTGAGTTAGATTCTTGTGTACATGTGTTGGGTATCTGAATCAAAAGAGAATTTGAGAAAAAGAACCGAGTTTAGGGGAATTGGGGTTAGAAAATAAAGAAGGAACAAGTCGGGCAAATCTGGGTACGCGGACCTGTTCCTCAGAATCGACAAAAATATCTTCGCATCGCGGAGTGGTCACGGACTATTCTGCCTCAAAATTTATTTCGCGACCAAATAATTAAATGCATCTCCGCGTCACGGACTTGCTTCCAGACAGTGATTTCTTGATCTTTTCTCATGTTTAAGTATCTAAAAACACTCCTAAACATCATGAGATCTTTCCTATCACAAATCACAATCCTTGAATCCATAATTCAATTCAAGGATCAGTTAAGAGTCAAGTCAAGAGAATTTAAGAGCCAAGTCAAGAGAAGTTCATAGAGTCTTCCAAAAGTCTTTTACAAATGTTTTAACTTTGTTTTAAGACTTGTGTTTTGAGTTGAGTAAAGAGTAAAGTTTAAAGTTCATTTCTTCAAAGATTATATGGGAACTAAGTATTCCCAAGAGTTAAAATGTTTTCACATTTGAGCAAGAAAGGAAACACCGATTTTCAAGAGAGATTTTAAGCTAAGTTTTGAGTAATTATCTCAAACCAAAGAAACTGTTTTGTTTTAAAAACATATGAGCAGACTATATTTTCGGAGTAATATTGCGCACCGGTATGGGGACGCGAGTTCATAGTAACTCAAGTCTCTATAAACCATATTGTAGCCATCTTGGGTAGAAAGGATCATAATTTTTAGATGATTCCTTAGTAATTTTTAGCATAGACAAGTGGATCAACTTAGTTAAGGCGTTCTATATGATGGCAAAGTATAGGACAGTTCTGGCAGCGTGGGCAAGATGATGTATCATCACTTAGGCTTATAGTGATGGTTGTCGATTAGAGAAACTCCCACAGTATTATATTACTTAATATGTGATTTAGTTTTTATTGTATTTTCTTGAATAAATTGAGTTTCTACTACTGTTTTAAAGGCCTTGTATAACTGCACCATTATTGTTGTTTTATTTTGCATTTAAGTTGAGTTATTCATGAGTTGAGTAAAGCCAAGGGAAGTGTTCCTTTCTGATTCTTTTCAAGCTTATGTCATGTTCAGTTTTCCCCTCCCATACTCGTACATTCAATGTACTGATGCCATTTGGCCTGCATCATTTTATGATGCAGACACAGGTAACCAGGATCATCATCCAGCACCTCGTTGAACAAGTTGAGCACTCGGAGTCTGTTGGTGAGCCTCTTTGCTTTCCGAAGGGCTCATTTTACATTGCTTTAGTACTTTAGTTGTTAGGATAATCGGGGGGGTTTTCCCAACATCCCTCCTTATTTTAGAGGCTTCATAGACAGTTAGTAGTTCAGTTGTCTTTACATTGTTATTTCTTATGTCAAGACTTGAGTTGCCACTTTGGCCAAGTTTAATGTTTGACGTTTAAATGTTCTAAGTTATTTTCTTAAATAGTTGAGTAGAGATGCATTGAATCCTTAAGTTAATGTTTTTAAGTATTCCGTTGAGTAAGCAGGCCAATGGTACGCTTGGGGAGAGCAATGGTTCTCGAGTGCCAATCCCACCCAGGGTGTAAGCTCGGGGAATGACAAACTTGGTATCATAGACCATAGTTCAAGAGTCCTAGAGAGTCTATGAAGCTGTCTCTGTAAAGTTCTAGTTATCGCTGTGAAACGTGCCACATCTATAATTTGGAGGCTGAAACACTTAGGAAAGTATCTCACTTCTTTCATACTCATTTAGAGCGATAAAGTTCATCTCTCTAAAGTCTCTTCTGATTCGTGCTTGTGCATGTTTTTAAGTTAATCATGCCTCTACGAAGAGCTGTCAAAGGTCGTCCTGCTAGGAAGAAGGGGTACCTAATGCATCTGAAGTGCAACCCAAGAAAAAGTCACAAATGTTGAGTTCAGGAAAGCGATTCGAATGTTGACCCAAGTTGTGACTAACCAGGTTGGGCAACAAAGAGGAGCTAGACAGGAAGTAGCTGATAGTTTGAGGATCCGAGAGTTCTTGAGGATGAATCCTCCAACTTTCACTGTTTCAAGCACTATTGATGATCCAAATAACTTTATTGAGGAACTGTAAAAGGCTTTTGAAATTATGTAGGTTGCCGATGCTGAGCAAGTTGAACTAGCTATATATCAACTAAAGAATGTTGTTAGGACTTGGTTCGACCAGTGGAAGAAGGGTAGAGCTGAGGAAGCACCACCTGCAAGGTTGGCTTATTTTGAGGAGTCCTTCTTGGGGAGTTTCTTTCCCCGAGAACTAAAAGAGGCCAAGGTACGAATGTTTATCACCCTCAAGTAGGATTTACTAAGTGTTCATGAGTACAGCTTGAAGTTCACCCAACTTTCCTGATATGCTCCCGAGATGGGTACATATATGAGAAGAAGGATGAGTCTTTTTATTGCTGGGTTGTCCCATCTGTCTGGTAAATAGGGCAAGGAAGCCATGCTAATTGAGGACATAGATATAGCAAGGTTGATGGTCTATGTGCAGCAGGTTGAAGAAGAGAAGCATAGGGATAGGGAGGAGTTTAGAAACAAGAAAGCGAAGACAGGGAATGAGTCTGGGCAGCAAAGGAATAATGTGAACCGGGCTTCTTTCCCACAAAAGAAAAAAGGACCTGCTCCATCATCTTCTAGTGCACCTACACCCAGAAACAAAGGTGAGTACAATGGTCAGAATTTACAGAACTTCAAAGTTAGACCTGCACAGTCTCAGGGTAGTGTGGCACAAGAACGTAACTGGGCTCATACATGTGCTATATGTGGAAGGCCTCACCCAGGTAAGTTTCGCGATGGCTCCACATGTTGTTTCAAATGTGGACAAGAGGGTCACTTCATGAAAGAGTGCCCTAAGAACCGACAAGGAAATGGAAATCAGGGAAATAGAGCTCAATCTTCATCAGTTGCTCCACCAGACATGGATGCACTTAGAGGAGCTACTTTCGGTACTGGCAGAAGAGCAATCTACCTTTATACGATCACTAGTCATCAAGAGCAAGGGAATTCTCCAGATGTTGTCACTGGTATGATCAAGGTCTTTACTCTTGATGTTTATGCTTTGCTAGACCCATGAGCAAGTTTATCTTTTGTGACTCCTTATGTTGCAAATAATTTTGATGTTCTTCCTAAGAAATTTTGTGAACTTTTTTTGTTTATACACCTGTTGGGAGTCTATTCTAGCTTACCGAGTGTATCGTGATTATGTCATCTCCATCAATAAAAAGAACACCATGGCTGATTTAGTTTAGTTACACATGGTAGATTTTGATGTCATTTTTGGTATGGACTGACTTCATGCCTATTATGCCTCCATTGATTGTAGAACTAAAATTGTTAGGTTGCAAATTCCTAATGAGCCAGTTATAGAGTGGAGTAGAAGTTCAGTAGTACCTAAGGGTCGTTTCATTTTGTACCTTAAGGTGAGAAAGTTAGTTTCCAAGGGGTGTGTCTATCACTTAGTCCGAGTTAATGACTCAAGTGTTGAGATATCTCTTATTCAGTCAGTTTCAATAGTAAAAGAGTTTCCAGAAGTCTTTCCTGATGATCCTATCAGAGTCCTTCCTGAGAGAGAAATAGACTTCGGTATAGATATTCTTCCAGATACTCGTCCTATATCTATTCCGCTATATAGAATGGCACCAACAGAGTTAAAAGAGTTGAAGGAGAAGTTGAAAAATATCCTTGATAAGGTTTTTATTCGATAAAGTGTCTCACTTTGGGCGCTCCAGTCTTTCTTGTCAGGAAGAAAAATGGTTCCCTTACGATGTGTATAGATTACCGTCAGTTGAACAAGGTTACCATCAAGAATAAGTATCCTCTCCCGAGAATTAATGATCTTTTCGATTAGCTTTAGGGTGCTACTTGTTTTTTTTAAGATAGACCTCAGATTAGGCTACCATCAGTTGTGAGTAAGGGAATGTGATATTCCAAAGACAGCATTCAGGACCAGTTATGGTCATTATAAGTTCCTAATTATGTCATTTGGTTTGACCAATTCGCCTGCCGCATATATGGAACTTATGAATAGAGTATTCAAACCTTATTTAGATATGTCTGTTATCGTATTCATTGATGACACACTAATCTATTCGAGGAATGAAGAAGATCATGCTAGTGATCTCGGAATAGTTCTCCAAACTCTAAAGGATAGAGAGTTGTATGCCAATCTCTCTAAGTGTAAGTTTTGGCTTGAGTGTGTGGCATTCTTAGGCCACATTGTTTTTGGAGAGGGAATTAAATTTGATACCCAGAAAATAGAGGCAGTGCAGAATTGGCCTAGACCCATATCTTCAACTGACATTATGAGTTTATTAGGTTTGACATGATATTATAGAAGGTTCGTAGAGAGGTTCTCATCTATTTCATCCTCTTTGACCAAGTTAACTCAGAAAATGGTGAAGTTTCAATGGTCTGAAGCTTGTGAGAAAAGTTTTTAGGAATTGAAAAAGAGGCTGACTACTGCCCCAATATTGACCTTACCAGAAGGCAGTCAAGGTTTTGTTGTGTATTGTGATGTGTCTAGAGTTGGTTTGGGTTGTGGGTTAATGCAGAATGGAAAGTTATAGCTTATGCCTCCAGACAGTTGAAAGTTCATGAGAAGAACTATCCAACCCATGATATAGAATTGGTTGTCATAGTATTTTCTTTGAAAATATGGCACCATTATCTTTATGGTGTTCATGTGGATGTGTTTACCGATCACAAGAGTCTTCAGTATGTGTTACTCAGAAAGCGTTAATCTCAGACAAATGCGGTGGTTAGAATTACTCAAGGATTTTGCCATGAGTATTCTTTACCACCCAGGTAAGGCTAATGTTGTTCCTGATTCCTTGAGTAGGTTGTCTATGGGTAGTATTGCCCATTTTGAGGAAGGTAAGAAGGAGCTAGAAAGATATGTGCACAGACTTGCACGATTATGAGTTCAACTAATGGATTCCACAGAAGGAGGAGTAGTGGTGATGAATGGGGTTGAATCATCCTTAGTGTCAGAAGTAAAAGAGAAACAAGACCAAGACCCTATTTTACTTGAATTGAAGGCAAATGTTCATAAGCAAAAAGTATTGGCTTTTGAACTAGGGGGAGATAGAGTATTGAGGTATCAAGGTAGATTGTGCGGACCAAAGGTGGATAAAATCCAAGAGAGGATAATGGAGGAAGCTCATAGCTCCGGATATTTTATTCATCCAGGTTCCACAAAGATGTATCGTGACTTGAGAGAAGTATATTGGTGGAATGTTATGAAGAAGGGCATTGCAGTGTTTGTTGCTAAGTTTCTGAATTGCCAACAAGTTAAAGTAGAGCACCAAAGGCCGGGTGGTATAGCTCGGAATATAGAACTTCTGGAATGGAAGTGGGAGATGATCAATATGGATTTCATCACAGGTTTACCAAGCTCTCACAGGCAGCATGATTCTATTTGGGTGATTATTGATCGAATGACCAAATCAGCCCATTTTCTGCCGGTAAATACTACCCATATAGGAGAGGATTATGCTAAGTTGTATATTCAAGAGGTAGTTAGACATCATGGGGTGCAAGTTTCGATTATTTCAGATAGAGGTGCCCAATTTACTTCACAGTTCTAGAATTTTTTTCAGAAAGGCTTGGGTGCAAAGGTGAACTTAAGTACTGCTTTTCATCCTCAGACAGATGGTCAAGCAGAGCGCACTATTAAGACCTTAGAAGATATGTTGAGGTCTTGTGTGATTGATTTCAAAGGTAATTGGGATGATCACCTACCTCTTATTGCATTTGCTTACAACAATAATTACCTAGCATCCAGATGGCACTTTATGAAGCTCTTTATGGGAGAAGATGCAGATCTCTTATTGGATGGTTTGATGTTGGTGAAGCTGGGTTGATAGGACCAGACTTAGTTGATCAAGCTATGGAAAAGGTGAAAGTTATTCAAGAGAGGTTGAAAATAGCGCAGAGTAGTCAGAAATCCTACACTGATGTTAGGAGAAGGGAGTTAGAGTTTGAAGTAGATGATTGGGTATACTTGAAAGTTTCACCCATGAAGGGTGTCATGAGATTTGGTAAGAAGGGGAAGCTTAGTCCACGGTATATTGGTCCTTGCAGAATATCCAAGATGATTGGCAATGCAGCTTATGAATTAGAGCTACCACAAGACTTAGCAGCAGTTTGCAACTTGAATTCCTTCACCTCCAACATATTTTTTCTTAAGGTAATTCCAAATTTCTTTGGTGATGGGGGGGAATATAAGCCCTTTAAAATATTTGTTGAGACAACAACAAACAAAGTTCATATGTTGAGAAATATAAGTCGTGAACTAGTTCAAGAGGAAAATGCACAGGTTAACACAATTTGGTACTTCCATAACTTCCATAACCAAACCGCTTCAGGTGTAAAATCATCATCTTAGGAAGTGTCTATATGCTGATGGATTTCCTAGCAGTAGCCACTCCAACCATTCCTACGGTAATTCTATATTCCTCGAGTGTCTCAAGGGCAGAAAACAGACGAAGAGCATCTTGAATGTTATGAACAACTTCGTGTGAAATATCAAGATGGATTACCAAAAATGATTGAACTATCAAAGAGGCTTTGATCCCTCTCACTTTTACAAGGCTCTTCAACTGCCTCCCAATAATGGCACTCAAGTTTGAAGGAACGAAATCCTGCGTTCTTGTGACTACAAACTTGTTCTTTGGGCCAACAGTTTCCCATCCTTCATCGTCTTCTGATGAAACAACAAACGAATTTTTCCCACTTGAACCTGATAGCCCTCAAGATTTAATATGCTTAAAATTTGGATAGAAGTTCATATGTTGTTTGAATCAGATTTTAAAAAAGTTAATACTTTCAAAGATATGTTTGACCATAGATTTTGAAAAAAAAATCCTTTAATAGTTCTCAACTATCAAAAACGAGTCCAAACAGTTTGTTGAGAAGGGCTTAATAGTGCTTCATTTTGTGGCCAGAAAGTTTTCATATATTTTAAAGCAAATTTTAAAAAGGAAATATTTTAAAGATATGTTTGACCATAGATTTCAAATCAGAGTTTGAATTTTTTCCTTAAAAGCTTTGAAATATCAAAAATGGGTCCAAACAGTTCGCTAAGAATGGCTTAATATTGCTTAAAATTGGGGTATAATTTTATTATAGAATGTACATAGCCATATCTACACATAATATTGCATAATCATAGGAAGAGATATTTAAAGAATTTTTCCGATTGATTTTCCTTAAATAGATTCCTTATATAGCTACAAATAACTTTTATTCTTAAAATAATACTATAGTAAAACTCACTAAATTAATATAGGTGAGACTACAAAGTATTATTAATTTGTAGATGTATAATTTAATAGATAAATGAATATTTATTAATTTAAAAAGTCTTTTGAGATTCAGGAAATGTTAATTTTTTCTTACATCAAAATTATTGTATCCTAATAATTTATGTATCATATTTATTGAATTTACATAAAAATAAAAATTTACGATACATAAAGTACAATGAATACATCAAAACATTGTATCTTATTAAATTATGTATCCTATTTATTGAATTCAAGGTTTTATGTATTATGCCTCAATTCAAGTCAAGACTTCAGGTTTTTGTAGACAATGAATGGTACTCCATTCGTCCAAATTTTAATGCTTTTGCGCTTAACATAGGCGATACATTTATGGTAAGCAAATTTACAAACTAGTACTATATAATAAGCTAATGTATTATGTATTACATACAAATAATATAAACATAATCAATTAAATAAATAATATAACTTTTTGGTGAAAAACATTATAAGATATTTCCACATGACGCGCAATGATATACATCATGAGTTCTAAGACTTACAAATTGAATATAACATATTTGGTGTTTGTCCTTTTGCAGGCCCTATCGAATGATAGATACAAAAGTTGCTTGCATAGAGCAGTGGTTAACAACAAGACTCATAGAAAATCACGTGCTTTCTTTCTTTGTCGTAACAGAGATAAGGTGGTGAGTCCACCAACTAAATTGGTGGAATACAACAACCCTCGACTATATCCTGACTTCACATGGCCTGCTCTCCTTGAGTTTGCTCAAATGCATCACAGAGCTGATACGAACACTCTTCAAGCTTTCTCGATGTGGCTTCAAGACAATAATGTAGAAGCTTAAGAGCTATACATATAAGGTTCAAGATTGAAGGCCTTGGAATCTTTTGTATATATGTTGTTTCTTTGATTTAGAACTACAAATATTCCTGTTGCAATAATTCTATTAAGTTCGACACCTAGTATTTAGGAGTTGATTTCTATTTCAGTTTGGTTTTTAGTCTATAAATACATGTCTTTTGTTCGTCAATAATATAAAGTTCTATAGTGCAATAGATAATTTATCCTCAACTTCTCTTCCATTGTTATTTTCCTGCATTTCTTTTCTTTCAAAAACTGATAGGTGGGATCTAGAGCTATTTTTTTGAAGGGACCTTTCAGTGAAGAGATGGATTTCAAAAATAGTTTTTCATGAATAACTCATGCTCTTTTTAGTAATGAAAATTACCAATTATGAGTTGTGAGAATGGAAAATTACTTGGAGGCCCTTGATCGTTAGGAAGAATGTCGTGGAAGAGGATTATGAAATTAATCCGTTACAAAATAATCCCACCATAACTCAAATCAAGAGTCACAAGGAAAATAAAATCATGAAGTCCACGATGAAAGCAACTCTGTTTGTTTTTGTCTTAACAACTATTTTAAAGAGAATCATATTTCTCCCATCACCAAAAGATATTTGCAATTATCTTAAGAAATAATATGTTGGAGGTGAAGAATTCAAGTTGCAAAGAATAAAAAATTCCAAGAAAATTAAAAAATGCTTGGATAGATTGCTTGGTATTGATAACAAGGTAAGATTTCTAGGAACTAGATCAAAAAAAGGTAAGAGATAAATATAAACACAAGCAACCAAAGGTTGATTCATTAAATAATTTGACTTTAGCAAACAATCCAGAAACTCATTCTTTGGATGTGATATTAAAGACTGCCTTAATTAAGAGGAAATTTAGTGAATGCCAATATCCTAAGAAACACCTCCCCCCCCCCCCGTTGATATTATAGAAGAAACATGTGATAACTATCATATTAAGGAAAAGAAGGCAAAGTTTTCCAATTCCATGGGAAAAGACTTCAGTAGAAGCAGAGCTAGTAAAGGGACTGATTGAAAAGGTAGAGGTAAGAAGAGAGAACGAGTTGGACAAGATCTAGATTGCACTGTGTCAAAGCATAGTGCAGATGTTGAAGATTCTTCAAGATGAGGATCATAAGTGAGACAGATTTGGATGGTTCTACAGATAAAATGTTCACGAGAGATGATATACATTATGACGATGATCCCATTTGGGGAACTGGTTTATCGAATAGTGGATCATAAATTTATAATACAAGCAACCAAATGTTCATTCATTGAAAAAGTTGGCTTTAGTAAAAATTCCAAAAAACCATTCTTTGGATGTGATATTAAAGACTTCCTTAAGAGGAATGCGCATTAATTCAAGAAGTGACATGTGATAACGACTTTAAGAAAGAAAAGAAATCACAGTTGTCCAAGTTCTTGGGAAAAGACCTCAATATAAGTAAAGCTAGTGACAATTTATTAGAAATAATAAGTTCAGAATGATTATCGATGAAGTTCATAGCTAACTTAAAGTTTTTTGTGTGTCTTAGGAGGAGCATTTTGATAGGGAAGACCTTGCAAAAAACGATTGTGGCCACATATCCCATATTGATTACCCCAAAGAGTAGAACAAGATCCAGAACACTTGCCCCATATGCAAGAAGAAAGTGGTTGTTATTTGCTATTTTACATTGAGAATTCATGCATTCCATTGTAACTTCACTACAACTAGTCAACTTATTTCAAGCCCAATGACTTTATTTTTGTGGAATCTTTCTACATCATTTTATTTTGGCAAATCTCAATAAAGTTCAGGAAAACTTCAAAATTAGAAATCATTTTCAATATTAGAACAATGGTCTTTTAGTTTTTCAATTTAGCAAGATATGTTTTTTCTTACTTTTTCTAAGCTAAACATAACTAAGTACTTATGTCTCATGTTTTTAATGGATGATATACGACATATTTGATTTTTATTGATATTTAATGTAGATTTTGAATCCGTTTTTTATTGTACCTGCATTATTTAGTTCATAATATAATTACTGATCTATATTATCCAGTTTCCTATGATATTTGCACTGGATAGTTTGTCCATCCTTGTACTATTAATAAAGCATAATTGTGTATGTACTAACAACATAAAACATACCGACATACATACAAACTTTTATTATGCTTTATTTATGATGTCATATAAGTTTCAAATTTATTATCTTAATTTTCAGACTTGTGTGCTTTCTATGTGAATACACCAATATGCATATCTATGTCTATAACCATATAACTTTAGATAAACACGTGCATGTAAATAATTATAAGGGTGTAATATCTGATAACGATGTATAACTCTCTCTTATTCCAAAATATTTCAAAGTTTTTCTTGTCCCATTTCTTTAAGTAAATCTTGTATTCCAAAAAATGCCTTTAAATTTTAGGCAAATTTAGTGGAGTATGATATTAGAACAATTTTTTTTTTCTAAAACTCGAGTATCTGTCTAAGTTATTTTACCCTACAAAATATACTGAAAAGTGATGATTTTGTTGTCTGAAAAATCAAAAGATCGAGTGTTCTATGGGGCTTCAGAAGTTTCTTATTTTAATTTGTTCATGCTTGCTTTCTACAAATTGAAACTCGGAATTATGAAATCATGCATAGATAGATTTAAGATTTAAGATTTAAGATTTAAACTAGATAAGTTAACCCTTTAAATCTTCAAGATTCTTAATGGTAATCTCATTGTACATTTGAAATTATGTGTTCACAATTAGATATTATTTTTGCACTTTTAATAGTTTTAGTTGTTTTCACGTATTTATTTGTGTTTCATATTGAAAATGCTGGGTTTAGTTGGACCTATATAACATATGCACTATATGCCTGTGATAACATGTCGTTAAAAATTATTTATCTTAAACTGCAACCAAACCAAAAGATTTAGCTAGTGTCATCAAACAATGTCAAAACAAACCATCAGGGAACCCCAATTAGTAGAAGCTCTAATGTTACTACTGTTAGAAAATTATATGCACATCGGAAGCATGCCAAAATCTTAATGCTTACATGAATAATAGATAATCAAATTGTTTATGCTAGAACATATACAATTATGCTAGAACACATAAACTTGCTGAAATTTAATTCAAGAATTACCTCTTGAAGAATAAGCAGATACCTTCAAGTGAATCCACAAGTTAGACAGATCTTCTTTCAAGCGATTTTCCAAGTTAGACAGATCTTCAAGTGAATCAACAAGATAGATAGCAGCTATGTAGTCTTCTACAATGACCCCACATTCACATCCGAACTCTCTCAATACTTGGGTGGGCAAGTATGAATAGAAACCTTCGATCTTTTTCTAGGTTAGGAGAATCCCTACTTATAGAGATTTTTTTCCAATCCAAAAAGGAGAACAAAACACTGGCTATTTTCTTCTACAATAAAAATACACGTCAGTTTTCTTTTAAAACAAAACTCACGCTAGTCTCCTCTTTTCTCCTTAAAAATAAGATTATGAGTTCTAGTTAAATATGGGCACTGTAAGGACCACAAAATTAACTACTGAGGCTTTCTATTATGGATATAATTCCAAATAATTAATTTGAATTATTCTTACCATATTAAATTACAAATCATTCCACTAGAAATTCGTAATTGCACTCCTCTATTTATATTTCGAAATTCCCTATTAAACACTTATGTAATTCTCCATGTTAAGATTACAAATACTAATCAATAAATTTAATTACTAACATATTTATTTCAATAATTAATTTCCTTTAGAGCACTACTTAACTTATTTCATGTGTCGGATTCATAAATCCACTTGCACGGTTTGACACGATGAAAACTTATAAGCTTCTCAAAAAGGCATATCAATGAATCTCTATAACAAGACATGGATTCCATCAACTAACTTATTATTTCACCAATATATATTATTATCATCCAATCTACCAGGCATATTGACCCATCTCAAGAGCTCAGATTTTAATAAATCAAAATGATAATTAATATATGCAAATCATAATAGTTATATCAGAATTGAGAATATTAGTACATTTAATAGTTTAGAGAATATATTTTTGCCAGCCAATCTAAAACAAGTATCTCTACTCGGTCCCATTAAATACATACAAAAGGCACTACCACAAGAAGTTGGAACTATACCGTTCCCATAATCAAGATAAATACATATAATCTTGTACTACAATCGTACCGATGGAATGTGCAATTTTCATCCTAGATTGTGAAAAGAAAACAATATAATTATAAGAACCGATGATTTAATCCTCTGTGTATAACCTAAAACTCTACACACTTTTACATCTACTATATAAGTAACTAGACACCATAAAAGAATATATGATATATTAAAACTAAATAGAATTTATTCTATAATAAATATTATATTTTAAGATATGGTTAATAGTATATATCCCAACAATCTCCCACTTAGACTTTTAACCATCACATTGTTATAATGTATTTTATCAAAATGCATGGTTAATAGTATATACCCTAACAATCTGCCACATAGATATTTAATCTTGAAAATTATTAGAATACTATGTCTAAACACATGATTAATAGTATATACCCTAACAACCTCCCACTTAGACTTTAACTATACATTTACAACTTTCACAGGCATTTATTTATTTCTTATCTAAATAAATTTACCAAGCTATTTTCTCATGCAATTTTGTTTAGTAGTGCTTCGTCGTAATAAATAGATTTTGTACTAAATCTTGAAAGACCTTATCACGAAACCCTCCAAGAGTGTACTTCTTTTCAGAAGTTCTATCATGAAAGTTCTCTCGAGCGTACAAAACAAATCAATCTTCGTTATGATTCTCCCACTTCGAGTAAGTACTACTACATTATCACACTTTCATGTTATTGAGTCTTAATATTTTCTTCAAAATCTTTTGATATTGAAATATTAACAACTTTTCATGTAGTGTTAATTTGCTCAACATCACTCCCACTACTTGAGGTAGTAGTTTTCTTATGTCTAGTAAGTTTTCTCCCACTACTTAAATGCAATGGAACATCAGTTCTTACATACTGATTAGATGTTCTTGAGCATCTGAATTTATAATTGACTTATTTGTTATTTCTTTGTTCAATTCCTATAAAAAAAAAACTAGTTTACTTCTAGGAACATGATTTACTAAATGATCCTTTTTTACAATTCAGACAGTTGTATTAAAAATTGCCTTATTTTATTTAGGACATTATAATAAACCTTCTTTCATTCTTTAGAATATCCAATTAACACACACTGTTCTTAATTCCAATTTTCTTGTTCTCCCACTCAGCACATGTGCAGGACAATCCTATATCTAAACATGTCACAGATTAGACTTACGTCAAATTCAACTAGTTCTATAGTTGTTCAAGGTACTGATTTGAAAGAAATTGAATTCAGAACGTGATATGTAGTTATTAGAACCTATCCCGAAAGAAACAAAATAACTAATAATTTGTCAATAATTTATCTTATCATCTTCATAAGAGTCTACTTCTTTTCTCTTCTACTCCAATCTATTATAGAGTGTCTGGTGTAGACAATTAAAATGCAATTGTTCTATAAGATAAGTGACTCATGAGCTTTGCAGAGAGGTTTACATCACTACAATCAGATTGCAGTGATTTTATATATTTTTCATGATGCTATTTACATGTGTATTAAATATTTTGAGTTTATCAAGACATTCAAACTTACAAAACATCAAAAAAAATATTCATATCATGAGTAACCTTTTTGAAAACTCAGAATACTCAAATTCACCTCTTGCCCAAATGCTCAGTTATTACACAAATCATAATAGATTAATTATAACTTATCACTAGCTCTTTTTCCTTTTTAAGATGAAATGTCTCTTAGTCATTTTCCTTCTAAACAAGACTCAAATGTTGGTAGTGACTGTACTTTCAATGAACCGGTATGTCCATCCATTAACCAACCTCGAAATTCTATTCAGAATAAATGACTTAGACGCTAATGTACAAATAAGTTTCATTCGATTTTAAAGATATTTTCCCTTATGAGACAGATTAATATAATTCAATTCATGAGATATAATACTAATAAAAAAACACGCATCAATATACCACAAGAGTTAGAATATTCATCAAACTCAATGATAGGGGAGTTACAAACAAATATATTAAATACTCATCTCTTATCTAGTTAGAATTGAAAATAATTTCTTCTAACATAAGGTACATTTACAATGCATTCTTTGAATTAATATCTTATCTCTACCAAAAGAAAAGCTTAAGTAGTACTAAGTGGGTGCGTACTGTCTATTGAGAATATGAGATATAATACATTAAATAGATCATAATATTTCGAATAATCCTAAATAACAAAATTTAGGGCTCATTTATACATATATATATTCATGCATCTCAAATAGCCAATCGATGGGATTGGAGAAGTACCCATGCAATACACATGTACAATGACCGATTATTCACTCCATAAACTTATACAGACCTAACTCAGATGGAGAGTCTACTGTTAGTTTAAGTCAAGTGAAAATCCTCTAGTTACATTGATCCAATAATATATTACTCAGTTTAGGAAAGTTAATACAGATTATAAAAACTAAACGATTAAATATATAGTGACGTGCATTAATTTCATCTGATATGGAGGAAGGTCTAAGCCAACACATAAATTTAGTACTTCACCACTATTCAATCTTGGTAATCAAGGGAGGGGCCCCTATAACAAAATATGACCAAAAACTCATATAACGATCCAAAGAAATAATATTTTTTATTAGGTCGTTCTTATGAATCTACCAAATTTCAGATCAATCAGAGTTTCCTTTTTTCGAATTCCAAAACTATGATCAATTTGGTCGAAAATATTGTTTGTCCAAAATAGAATCTAAGATTTTTTTCGTTCAGTAATTCCTATCACATATTATCATTTGTGAAATAGATATACTAATCAAGAACAAAGAACAAAATTCTAAAAACTATTTACATTATCTGAGTATTATTTTTTAAAAATTAACATATTTATGTATACATTGAATATTAAAATTAAAAACACACCTCATAGATATCCATGTATCATGAACGAAAATTTTTGATGAAAAATAACTACACATGCAACATACATTTGTGATGTTAGATATTCACTACAACAAATTTAGATCAAAAGATAACTTAGATGGAGAGTATATGTTAATTATGCCAAGTGAATATCATTATCCCTAGATTCATTGATCCAATCTAATATTACTCAGATAGGGAGAGTCAACATAAATTATCAAAATTAGAGATTAAATTTTAAAGACTTGTATTAATTTTATCTGATATGGAGAAAGGTCTAAGCCAACACATGAATTTAATACTTCACTAAAATTAATTGATGAAGACCATAGAGAACAATGTCAATCACCACTATATCATAGTCGAGTAATTTTCATTAAAATTAATTTTATGAATACAAAAATATCTAAACAACCTCAATTTGGCAAATCACTTCATAACAATGAGTGTTTTTAATTTGATCGTTTCTAATTAGCCTATCGAATTTCAGATCAGTTAGAGTTCAAAAATAATATTTATCTCCAAAGCTATGATCAAATTCATATTCAAACGATTTCAAGAAAAATAATCAGATCTATATCCTTATCATATATCAATTCATGTTAACTTATCATGTGTAATCGTGTACTATATATAACATAAATAAATTGATATAAAGGATGTCATTCATACTAAATCACATTTTAATTCCAAAGAACAAGTTTAAAATCATAACCACATAGCAATGAGTACTTCTTACTAGGTTGTTATCAATGAACTTACAAAATTTCAGCTCAATTGAAGTTTATAAAAAAAAAAATTCTAAAACCTACGACCAAATTTAAATTAAAGTAATTTAAGCATCTTTAAAAATTAAAAAAATATGACCTACATTCTTATCACACATCAATTCATGTTAAATAACCATGTACAATCATATTGAAAATTTAACATAAACATAACTGATATAAAGAATGATCTTGTCATATTCAAATCAAATTTAATCTGACAAACTACATAAAACTCATCTGAATGATTTTAAATGGAATTATCAAATTTCAAGTCAATCAGCAATAAAAAAAAATTCATGACCACGTGAACTATGACCAAATTTGATAAATAACTGTTTTTATAGGCATAGTTAAAGATTAAAACAACTTTATTCAAATGTCATTCTCCTTTAATAATTATCTCATGAGCATAATGTTATGTGTCTTTCCTTTGATTAAGACACGCAACACCTTTTTATCGCAAATTGTCCTCTCGATTAATGCACCCGAGAATTCAAGATAATACAATTTTACCTTTCATATCGGTGAAAACCTTTAATATATATTTTCATGAATTAATTAAGTGTTACTAATATCTAAAGTTTAATCTCCACTTGAGTAAACAAACTTTTACTAGTATACATTTATGTAGGACAATTTATACATGTTATATTGAGTATGTTCTAATGACTGAAATAAATAAACCACCTTAGTGTATCTTATTTATTAATCATAATTCTCAATTCATATATTAATATAACCTTATATATATATCTATTAAGAATTTTTTTCGTGATTTTATATAAATAATTAATTTCATCAGAATTATTTATCATTCATTAATTCTTAAAGTATACATGCATATGTAAGAAATAAAATCTCATATAATTAAAAAGAAAGAAGGAAATTAGAAAAAAGGAAAAACATCCTAATACAATGATGGCACCAGTGGTTGTTACCGTCACTTCATGAATTATATATATTTCTGCTTTTCTTTTGAAGTTTTGGAAAATTGAACAAAATAGTACAAGAATTTCCACTCCAAAAAATTAAGGTATTCTTTGTTCAAAACTATTTTCAACAATCCACTTTTATCGTCAAAACAAATAAAAAAAAATTTATAAAAAAAACTTATTCTTGTCTTATCAAAAGGAGCAAGCACATGTAGGTCAACTGTATCAATTATTTGACAAATAATAAATATTAACTTTGCCAAAAAGTATTATAATCGTTCTGAACACACCTGCTGCCGACACATGCAATATAGCACTTCCTTTATGTCTTTTTATACGTGAATACGAACAAAAACAACATACTCATATACATAATCACAAATATGTATAACTAGATTAGGCTATCTATCTAGATGCAAACTTAGCTCTTGATGCCAATTGTTAGAAAATTATTTGCACAGCGATAGCATATCAGAAACTTACTCCTTACATTAATAATAGATAACCAAATCGTTTATGCTAGAACATATACAATTATGCTAGAACACATAAACTAGTTGAAATTTCATTCAAGAATTACCTCTTGAAGCGTGAGCAGATACACTCAAGTGAATCCACAAGTTAGACAGATCATCTTTCAAGCGAATTCCCAAGTTAGACAAATCTTCAAGTGAATCCAAAAGATAGACAGCAGCCATGTAGTCTTCTACAATGATCCCAAATTCACATCCGAACTTTCTCAATACTTGGGTGGGAAAGTATGAATAAAGACATTCAATCTTTTTCTAGGTTAAGATAGAGATTTCTTCCCAATCCAAAAAGGAGAACAAAACACAGTCTATTTTCTTCAACCAGAAAAATACATGTTTGTTTTCTTTTTAGAGAAAAACTCACGCTAGTCTCCTCTTTTCTCCTTATAAATAGGATTCTGAGTTGTAGTAAATATGGGCACTGTTGGGACCACAAAATTAATTATTGATTCTTACTATTTATAAAAAAATAATTCCAAATAATTAATTTGAATTATTCTTACCATTATAAATTACAAATCATTCCACTAGAAATTCGTAATTCCACTCCTCTATTTATATTTCGAAATTCCCCATTAAACACTTGTGTAATTCTCCATGTTAAGATTACAGATACTAATCAAAAAATTAAATTACTGACGAATTTAATTCAATGATTAATTTCCTTTAAAGCACTACTTAACTTATGTGATGTGTCGGATTCATAAATCCACTTGTAAGGTTTGACATGATGAAAACTTATAAGCTTCTCAAAAAGGCATATCAATCAATCTCTATAACGAGACATGGATTCCATCGACAAATTTATTATTTCACCAATATATATTATTATCATCCAATCTACTAGACATATTTACCCATCTCAGAATCTCACCTTTTAATAAATCAAAACGATAATTAATATGTATAGATCATAATAGTTATATCAGGATTAAGAATATAAGTACATTTAATAGTTTCGAGAATATATTTTTGCCAGCCAGTCTAACACAACCATCTCCACTCGATCCCGTTAAATACATACAAAATTTACTAACACAAGAAGTTGAAACTATACTATTCCCATAATCAAGATAAATTACATAAAATCTTGTGGTACAATCTTACCGATGGCATGTCCAATTTCCATCCTAGATTGTGAACAATAAACTTTATACTTATAAGAACCGATGATTTAATCCTCTGTGTATAAGCTAAAACTCTATACACTAAATCATCTACTATATAAGTAAACAAACACCATAAACGAATATATGATCTATTAAAACTGAATATATATTTATTCTATAATAAATTATATATCTTAAGATATGGTTAATAGTATATATCCCAAAAACTACTAATTCTCCCACTGATAAAAATGGCCATCAACTAGTGGGCCAGCCAAGTAGCTCAAATTTAGAGAAGCAGATACGTAAGAAAATGAGAACAGAAGATCGCTTGAGAATCATCCTGATTGAGGTATATCTTAAGCTATCATATTTTTTATTTTATAAAATCCTTGGATTTCTCTTAACTCTATGTGACATGTTTTGTATGTATAGAAAATTCCAAGATGAGGAACTTAAGTGAGATAGATTTGGATAGTTATATAGTTAAAAAGTATAGGACAAATGATGTAAGTTATGATGACAATCGAATTGGGGGAACTATTTTATCAAACCGTGGGATAGAAAAAGGTTAGTGATATATATAAATAGAAGCAGCAAAAGATTGATTCATTGAAATATTTGGCTTGAGCAAAAAGTTCAGAAAGCCATTCTTTAGATGTGACACTAAAGACTCTCTTATGAGGAAATAGAGTGAATGCTAGAATCCTAAGACACAATCGCCCCCCCCCCCGATATTATAGAAGAGATATGTGATAACATTGTAAGAAAGAAAAGAAAGCAAGGTCTCCAAGGCCATGGAAAAAGACTTGAGTTGAAGCAGAGCTAGCGAAGGGACTAATGAAAAAAGGAAGAACAAGTTTGACAAGATCTAGATTACACTGTGTCTCAGCATAGTGCAGATGCTCATCAAGATTCTTCAACAAGGAATTTGTCTATTTGGCAACCTTTTGTTGCAGCCACTTCAAGCTCTTCTAAAGTGTCTTGTTCACATAAGAACTGACTAAAAATGGAAATTAGCAATCGATTAATTTTATAGCTAAACAACAAAATCCATTTCTAATCCTATTTAGTCACAAATTATTTAAAATTTTGTTACCTACGAACAATTTAACAAAGGT